>JAENPR010001242.1:0-189636 GCA_018135685.1 Themeda triandra | reverse complement strand
AAAATCGTCATCTGAAACCATTGTACTTGAAGGGATATGTCAATGGCAAGCCTTTAACTAAGATGCTTGTTGATGGAGTGGGTCAAGTATCAATATTATGCCCTATGCTACTTTCAAAACTTGGTATGACAAATGAAGATTTGTCATGCATCGACATGATCCTTAGAGATTTTGTCAAGTACTCTTCCGATACTGTGAGCAAGACATGTGGAGCCGATGATTGGATCCAAGACCTTGATCACTACCTTCTTTGTCATTGATGGCAAGGGGGCATATAGCATACTTTCCGGGAAGGGGATTGGATCCATGCTAATTGTCGTATACCCTCAACTATGCATCAAATCCTTATTCGATGGGTAGGAGATGATGTAGAAGTTGTTCTGTGCGATGATTCGGTGAGTGTTGCCACTGCGAGCACCTTTATTGGGGTATGATGGACTAGATTGCCTTTCGGGTAAGGTATGGAAAGAAGGTCCCGTCAATGTGTTCGACGGGGATCAACGGCCCGATCCAAGCAAATGGGCTCTGGCGTTAACTTTAATGGGCAATCCAATCGATGGCAACAAAGGCAACCGGGTCAGTGGTTTCCTTAGGGCGACAAATTAGAAGAAATCAATGTTGGTGATAGCACAAAGTCAAGGCCGTATGTATATCGATTAAATTTAGACCCCGGAATATAAATTGGAGTTAATAGAGTTGCCGAATGAGTTCAAAGATTGTTTTGCTTGGGATTACCGAGATGCCTGGGGTTGGATCGATCAATTGTTGAGCATAAGCCGCCTATAAAACCTGGATTTCGTCCTTTCAAACAACCTCCACGGAAAATCTATAAAGAGGAGGTGTTGGCCGATGTAAAGAAAGAGATTGAGAGATTAATTGAAGCAAACTTTATTCGGCCATGCGTATGCGTAATGGATTTCAAATATAGTACTTTGTCTACAAGAAGAATGGAAAGATGAGGGTAATACATAGATTTTGGAGATCTCAACAAAGCTACTCCAATGGATGGATACCTAATGCTTCTTGCCGATGATTAGTGGATGCAAAGAAGAAGGTTGAAGTTATCGCTTTTATGGATGGCAATGCCGGCTACAATCAAATTTTCATGGCGGTTGAAGATATTGCAAAAGACTCGCATTGGATGTCCCGGTCACATTGGATTGTTTGAGTGGATAGTGATGACATTTGGATTGGAAGAATGCCGGTGCAACTTATCGTAGAGCCATGAACTATATCTTTCATGAGTTAACTCCAAAGATTGTAGAAATTTATATTGATGATGTAGTAGTCAAATCCGTAGACCATAAAGGACATTTAGCCGATTTAAGGAAGACTTTGAGTGCACAAGGAGCATGGCTTAAAAGATGAATCCAAACAAGTGTGCTTTTGGAGTCTCTACTGGTGAGTTTTTAGGGTTCTTGATTCACAGCGAGGATGTGGTTGGAAAAAAGAGCAATATAATAGACAAAGCTTGTGCCCCCAACTAACCTTACGTAATCAATCATTAAGCCGGGCAAGGTCAATTTCGTGAGAAGATTCATATATCCAATTTATCGTAAAGAGTGTTGCCTTTCTCTCCATTGTTGAAGCTCAAGAAAGATCGAATTTAAACTGGGGTGACATACGTTAAAGGCTTTTGATGAAATCAAGCAATATGAAGGCACCGCCGCAAAGTTGGTACCTCCACAACTTGAGAAGCCTTTTCAAGCCGTATGTGGCGCCGATAGCCTAACAATAGATCGGCCCTTATGCAAGAGTTTGATGGAAAAGAGAGAGTAACAGTTACCTTAGCCGAAAACCGTTAGATCCCGAAACAAGGTATTCGGCCATAGAAAGCCCGTTTGTGTGTTTATTACTCATGCACCAAATTTCGCACTATTTGTTAAATGCCGAATGTGGTTATATCTAGTTTTGATGTAATTAAACACATGTTGTCAATGCCGATTTTAAGTGGGAGAATCAAAAATGGGTATTAGCACTGCCGTAGTTTAATTTAAAGTATGAGTCGGCAAAGCAAAAGGAAAGGACAGCAATTGCCATTTTATTACTCAACATCGTGATTTATCTCGTTGGATATGATTAACATTGCCCCATGGGTATTATTTTTTGATGGATCATCATGTGACAAAGGTGGTGGTGCCATTCTTTTGATATCCCCACGTGGAAAGATATTTGAGTTTGCTTTTCAATTGAATATCCGTCACTAACAACCAAGCGCAGTATGAGGCTTTGCTTAGAGGGCTTCTGCATTGGTAGAACTGAAGGCCGTTGTCAAGTGGAGGTATTCTGTGATTCTAATTGGTAATCAATCGCTGACGGTGACAATATGAATGCAAAAATGATGTACCTAAGGGTACCATGAACAATGTAGGAACTTCAAAAGTTTTTCGTTAAGAGTTACTTTGCATCATATACCCAGAGCACAATGGAGAAGCAAATAAATTAGCTCAAGCCGCTTCGGATATTCTTGGAAAATCATGAAGTCTATACACAGCAAGAAGGTGTTTTCACTTTCGATCGATAAGTAATGACTGGAGAAGTGACATTATCAACTATCCGAAAGATCCATCTCGTAGAGTTTCCCTGAGGCCAGTGCATAAGGCATTTAAATTTGTGCTTTGATGATCACTTGTACCACAAGTCTCATAGATGGAGTGTTGCTCAAATGCTTGAGCCAAGAAGAAGCTAAGAAGATTATGGTTTGAAGTCCATGAAGGGAGCTTGTGGTGCACATCACTACTTACCGAATGAAATGGATAATAAGGAGGACAGGTACTTTTGGCCGACTATGTTGGAGGATTGCTTTGAATATTACAAAGGGTGTCGAGATTGTCGTGATATTTGGTAATGTTCTGAGAGCACCCGTGATCTCTGCTCGAATCCGATAATTAAACCTTGGCCGTTCGAGGGATGGTATAGATTTAATTGATGATCAATCCTCCATCTAGCAAAGGACACAAGTTTGTGTTGCTAGCAAACATTATTTCACCAAGTGGGTTGAAGCTATCCCTTTGAAAAAGGTCACACGTAAAATATGATCAGCTTTGTCAAGGAACATATAATTCATAGGTTTGGGATTCCGGACCATTACAACCGATCAGTGGGACCCAGCCACTTCTTCGAGTTTTGTGATTTTGCCGAAAAACAGGGATAAGGTCAGATAATTCTTTCTCCTTATTATGCACAAGCCAATGGCCAGAGGCGTCAAATAAGATCATGATCAAATTATTCAAGAAAATCGATGAGAAGCCAAGGAGATGGCACCTGGTCCTTAATGAAGCATTGTGGGCTTACCAATGGCTTGTCATGGGTCCACAAGCATCTCCATATGAGTTGGCTTATGGACATAATGCTGCGGATGCCTTTGGGAGTTGCAATCGATCAAGGAGAGCTCGAAGTTACAAAAGGACCTTGCGTAAAAGATTATAAGGATCTGATGATGGATGAGTTAAGAAGATTTGCATTTGATTCGTCTTAAGGCCTTGGAGAATATTGAGAAGAATAAAATACGTGTTACCAAGTACTACAACAAGAGAGTTAAGATTAAGCAATTGCGCATGAGAACTGGTTTGGAAAACAATACGCTGTAATTGGTACCAAAGACACACTTATCGGCAAGTGGTCTCCCGAATTGGGAAGGACCTTTCTCTGCTGTCGTGGCCAGCAACCGGCAAATGCGTATATTTAAAAACGCGTTTGGAGAGGAACTTACTGAGCCATCAATGGCAGATACCTTAAGAAGTTTTTTCCAAGTATCGGGATCTTAATTGTGATTATGACGTAAAGCGTGGTATAGCCGATTGAATAAAATCGCCTTCTTAGTAAAGGAAAGAGGTTGGAAAGAAATAACCGATAATATTATCGCCTCTAGTGGAGAGATAGCCGATATCGTGTGTATCGTCTTGAACAAAAATAGCTGACATACGGTTGTATCGCCTTTAGTCGATTTTTTTAAAAGTATAAGTGAACAGTTTGATCTTACCTCTCGACCGATAGGTTTATCGGGAGAAGATAAAGGGAATTGAAGTGCTACACTACAAACCGTCAAATCGTGGAACAGATCGAGATCTAATCGGCTAAGGCGATGTCACGCGCTCGGGAGATTGCGTTCGGAAGAATGTTGCGATCAAGTTCTAGCTAAGGGAAAAATTTGCGAAAAGCAAATGCAACAGATAAACACCATCAGATAAGCAAGATCAAGCCGACGGCCAACATTCTTCATTTAAGTTTTATTTACAACCCGCGCCAATCCTAATACAAGCTACTCCTACCTTCATTGGTGAAGAGCTTGTTGAGGACAGACTGGGGTTGGTGGCGTTGGCCATGGCCTCGCGTGGTCGTCGACGCCCCGGAGGCCCTCGGCGGCCGTCGACCTCATGGGAAGCCCGTCCTGGGGCCGGTACGCATCGTAGTGTAGTCGCCCCCGTCCGGACGACATGCCCGCGTGCCGAGCGCGGAAGCCGAGGCGCGACGCCATGAAGAGCAACCTGATCGACTCCGACTGTGGCACCGCCTCTAGGCGATCCTCCGGCGCCGCCCAGGCGTTCACGTGGTTGGCCGCCGCCGCGCCGCCACCTTCAAGCGGTCCCGGGCTCGCGGTGAGGTCTCGCGAAGAAAAGGATTAAGATGGATCGTGAGCGTACGACCGGAAGAACGGATCGAAAGGCAATCAGCAAAGAGCAAATACGGGTGATGGCCTCGCTCATCTGCCGGCAGCTTGTCCTTCAACTCCGCCGAAGCGATCCCGAACTTCTTGGTTTCTTCACCAAGAAGCTCCATCGCCTCATCCCGTCCGCGCGGCGGTGCGCGGGCGGCGTCATAGCGGCTGTGCGGCGATCTCCTCGCCGCCTCTCCCATATGGGAACGTACTGAGAGCCCGACCCCGATGAGGCCGAAGCCGAGCCGTGCCGAGCTCGGAGCGGAGCGGGCCGGAGCCGGGCCGCTGGGGCAGAGGGCGTTTAACGCGCCGGCGCCGAAGCGCCATTGGCGGTGCCGATCCTCGCCCTCCAAACAGGGTGCAATCAAAATCGGCTAAATCGTAAAATCACGGACAAGATGAGGAGATTGTCTCTTATCGAGACGACGGCCACGACGGCCGCTTCCCTCCGCCGCGTCCGCCACGGGAGCGGGCGGCGAGCGGAAGAGCGTGTGGGTGCCGGCCGGGGCGACCCTCCGATGTTGGCGACGTAGTCGCCGGTGTTCCCGCAACCCGAAACAGATCGAGAAGATGAACAACCGCAAGGCGTAAATTCGATCGGGTAAAAATTATCAAAAACAGCACAGCTCAAGGGGTTGAAGATTTCACCGCCGGCGCAGTTGCCGCCGCCTCCGCCTCGTCCCGGGCGGGACGCTTTTGCGATCTCCGCCGCTCGCCATGGATGGTGGTGGGGGTTTCTTGGAGCTTGAAGGCGAAGAGGAAGTGGAAGAGATTGAGGATGATGGCAACCGCTTGTGCTTGTGTGATGATGGTGGGAGCCGACGGTCCTATTTATGAACGGGGAGCGTGGCGAGACTGGGAAAGCCAAACGACGAGATAGGGTTTTCCACACTTATGGGCCTATGTTGAGTTGGGCCGAGCCCATCACCACTCGCGATTGTTACCCATACGCTCGGTCGGCAAAATAGCCGATGAAAGCTATTCGGCTAAAGCAAACACTTGGAACCTACGGCGGTTATGTTAGTTTCCGATTTGCACGTGTGAAAGTATAATCACATTCAAGAGCGGCGAATGATAACGATGCGAGAGAAGAAAGAGAAAACAAAATATTAAATCGGGAGGAAATAAATTACCGAATGCAATGCATTCGGAGCATAATGTTTACATGTATCATCATACAAGCCGGAAGTTTACACATTCGATAAGAGCCGTGGTGTTCGAAAGCATCGGCCTTGATTTTATTAACTTCATCAAGGGCTCTTTATCTTCAACTTCGAGCTTTGGATCTGCTGCAATCTACCCTCGATTTGCTTGGTCTCTTTGATAAGAGAGCTTATCTTGGTCTTGGCCGAGTCAATGGGTGGCGGTTGGCAAGTTTGGCTTCATGAGATTGAATGTTGGCATCCAATTGAGCCAATCGGGGCTGCCGATCCTAGTCCTCTCATCTTTCATGCTCAACTCCGGCTCCAAGGTGTCCCGAGATCGTTTGGCTGATTTAAATTCGAGTAGAGCTCTTTAACTGCTTGTTTTCTCGGTTGCCTTGCCGCCTCTAAGATGGCCTTGTCGATATGTTCTTATATGCTCTCTTGACAACGACAAAGTGGTCGTCAAGATGAGACAAAGCGTTTATAGCATCCTTGAGAGGTCGAAGGAGCTCTTGGCCAAGTGGCTCGCTATTTCCCTTATTTTGTCGATTCTCGAGTCGGTCAACGATATCTCTCTCCAAGAATGAGATTATGGCCTTCAGCTTAACTTGATCCTTCGATGATAGTTGCCGATGGAGGAGACTTCGTCGTCATCGGCAAACTCTTCGGCAATAAGAGAAAAGCTAGTCTCGTTGGAGAGCAAGACCACGATAACAGGAGGAGAATTTATTCTTGGCCAAGAATGACTTAGTTCAAATAGGGAATGATTGAGGAAAAGATCAAGATAATACCTCTTCGACAAGGACTTGATCGGTAGCATCAAGACTTTGAGTGACTAATGCGCTTGCCACCTCAAGGTTAGCAACGTGTCATGGCTTGTTGATGCATCTTGGATTGCCGAAGGAGTTAAATCTGTATATCTTGGAGAAGAATTTTCTCTCGTTGCTTCTCCCGATTGATGAGGAAGAGTTTCTCGCTTCTCTTTGTCCGAAGCTCAGTGAGGGGATTTTTCTCGCTCCTCCTCGATTACGATTGTTCATCGGCTGATGAGAAGGGATCTCTTCGCTACTTTTCCTTGTTCACCTCGCTGATCACCGCTGCGATGAGGAGAAGTTTCTTCTTCTTTGTTGATTATCGAATAAGATAAGATAAGTTTGGTGTGTGAATGAAAAGATGAAAGTAACAAATATGAGAACATACCGGGATTGCTAGCGAGAGTCATTGGCATTTGCTTGGCCAATAGAAGTATCGGGGAGTTATCCAGGATCACCACCCTGTCAGACTTTGAGGATTGGCCTGTATCTATTAAGAAAGTGATGAGTGCAAATACATTTACAGGTGGAAAATAAGAAATCAAAAAGCATTCATACCTGAGGAGTGGCTTAGCTTTCTTTGATCTTGTTTTCTTGGGAACTCCAGTGTCCTTGATAGGGGAAGTAGGAATTTTTCTTTTAAGGTCCTTCAAGAGCACTCGTATCATGTTGGAATTTTGTTGAATACGACAAACTTGGAGCATCATGCCCCAGAGCGGCACGAGGGCCAAAGTTGCCAATATTGGACTTCTCCGGAGGACTTGGAGGAGCAATGTCCCGCTTAAAAGATGATTAGAAACAAAACAAACGTGAAGTAAAAGGTAGCCATAAGCATGTACCTCATCATCGAAGAGAATGAGGGCATCAAGACTTGGCATAAAGGATGGACTTGTGCTCGAAAATATGAGAATGCCACCCCCGCCACGAGTAGGTTGAATGAAGGATGAACAGCTTCAATTATCACTAGAGGATTGGGTTCATATACTTGGAAGCTTGCATCCAAGATTGAAAACTTTATTGGCCTCGCATCTTGTTCAACAATGACTCCCTAGGCCTGATGATACTTGAGAAATATGGCCTTGGGGGCAATTGACCAAGTCCAAACCGCACGGCAACCATGTTTGGATTATAAAATTCATAAGTTGAACTTATCAACCGGCCATGATGAAATTCTCGGCAAGGCACAATGGTTTGATGAAGGAATTGTAGATGTCCTTAGAATCATCATCTATGCAGCCAAATTCATAGCTAAATCAGGGGAAGTGTCAAATTTTCATTCTCTCGGTAGGGGAACCCGAGCACATGGTTGAATCCCTTGTAGAAGATCTTGAAAAGATGGCCCAGTCCAAGTCAATGGTGATTGAAGATGCGGCTTCTCCATATGTCCGACAGACTTGTATCCGGGATCTTCACCTTCACATAGTTGATTGAAGGAAAATTCAGGTTGTGGAGATCAACGAAACAATCGATGCATATATAGTTGCAACCACATTTGAAGAAGCCACCATGGTCCATTAACACAGAAATTTCACCTTGATTCCTCATTTGGACAAAGTGATTTGATGCATCATGTGGTAGAATGCTCCCAACGATATTTGCCCAAAGGAATCGGCTTGCTCACGCCAATTCTTCGGCCATCACTATGTGATTCAGAGTGGGCTCATTGGATTTGCCACGTAAGATGAATCTGCATAACCACATGTTCATAAAGGCCCTATATTCTTTATCGACACATGGGGCCGGTTGAAGCATAAGTCTCAACATACTTGGCCCAACCTCCTCGATTTAACTCGCATTCGTGAGCTAGTGCTTTTGTATTTGAAGGGGTAGGTTGGTTTGGTGATATTCGGACCCGTCATCATGAAAATGTCTCGATAGAGTAACGACATTGGGCCATGACCGAAGACAAATGCATTGATAGCATCGGACCAAAAGTGGGAAGCGGCTATCAAGAGGGAGTCATTTCTCGGCATTTCGGCTAAAGAAAGCTCCAGGATCTTGAATGTCTTGAGATTCCCGTAAATCGCTATTCCCCGGATTGCATCCTACGGTACCAATCGCGCCATCCTGTGATTGAAGGGAGGGGCCGGTCTTGAAAGTGTTTGGCCATCTATTTGAAGGGGCAATCCTAGATTTAAATGGGATCCTCAAAGTTTCCCTTTCAATAAAATCCTCGAATTGGGGTCTCCCATCGGACCAAGAAAAAATGATCCAGGACACGCAAGATTGGAGATTAAGATCTCATTCTTCATTTCCTTCAAGAAGAAATTGAAGTGAATGGATCAAAGAAGTGCGTCCGAGAACCGATTTAAGAAAATTGCCGAATAGGAAAAGCGAGTAGGGTTACCTCTAGAAACTCTTCTTGGGTTCCTTGCCATGATGGAGCCGGTTGAAGTGTCCATCGCCATTGAAGACAGCGACGAGCACCTGATCTCGAGGTGGCGGCTTGCGGGCGCCGTGGTGATGACCTAGGCGGAAGCGCTATACGGTGATTTCAAAATAAAATCCTTTTATCTCGAAATTGAGGGGGCATGTGTTAACACCAATTTGGTCAAGAATATGACGTGGACCCGCGGGGAAGCGGGGAGAGTAATTCGGCAAATGCGTATGCGGTCGGCTAATTTCCGTGTATTCGGTAAACAATGAAGCGGTCGGTAACGGCTTTCGTTTGAAGACGACAAAAGGGAAGATGAAGTTTCCGTAAAGGGAAGGAGTCGTGATAGTCAAGGACTCCGATTATGGATAGAGTTAGCGTGTCTCGGTCTTTCCAATTTTGTTTAGATAGTTCGTAAGTGCTTAGGACTCATGTTACGTCCAGGGTATAAATATAAACCCTCGACCATTGTAATAAGGGTTCACAACCAAATCAATACAACCGGCTACGCGCCACCCTTCGAGTCCTTTCGGTCGTGTCGTCGAGTTCTTCGAGAGGGCCAATCGATCCGTTGACCTCCGTAAGTCCCGAACCTTGTTATCATGTCTAGTATCATGCGGTGGATTTAGATAATGATGCAAGAAGTCTTGTTGCAATGCTTAGTATCATGCGGTGGATTTAAGCATTGAATCAAGAGGGTTCCATGTTAGTCATGAGTCGTGCGGCGAGCTAAGATTAGCTAGGAGCTAGTTACCAAAGTTTCTCGATTAGGTCATGAGTCGTGCGGTGCTAAGATCTAAGCTTAGAGGCTAGTTATCGGCTCTTTTAGATTTGGCAAAATCTAATAGATTCATTAAGTTATCACGTGTTGCATGCTTTATTTAATGTTTAATTATTTGCAACACTCTTTTGCCCAATCTAGATTGATACTCTTTCGGCTTGTTGATCGTTCCTTTCATGCTTATTCAATATCGAGTAGATCAAGCTCATATAGCCGAATTAGATCGATCTAGATTGTTACATGTTGCGGGTTCATTCACGTTATATGTAGATAAGCCTTGACAGGACCGGTACCGTGCGGCGGATGTGTCTTTGGGTTACTCTAGAGCTAGTCATCCGGTGGACTAGAGATCGGTTTAATGGATAGGCTCCTTTTACATGTTGCTTGTTTGTTCCTTCTTCATGGACCCCGATTCGGCAATCTTGCCGATACGGTTATGCTTATACATGTAGCAAGTATCTATAGATCTGTTAGATAATTATATGCTTTTAGCTCTTTATTGCTAGATTGTATCATGCGGTGGATTGATCTAGTAGCAAGGAGTGGTGTAAATTCATAGTGAGTGGTATCATGCGGTGGATTAGCTTGCTTGGGTTTATGCTCGACGGGTTTATGAAGGCTAGACGTGCGGCGACTAGTTGGAGTAGCCTATGCATGTGTTGTTTAGTAGATTTATATTTATAAGTTACTTATTCTTAATTTTTAGTGCTTGATGATGCTTTAAACATGAGATGTAGTTTAATATGCTTTAATGATCTAATCTTGTTCAAACATGTCTTCATTTACCGTATTCGGCTAGTTTGTTCCGTTTACATCGCTTATGTTACTTTAGCCGAATGAACGCATCCCGTTGGCGTATAGCTTCCATAGCTATGTGTCGTCGTAAGTGGCTTCAGGGGCCGTAAAGATGGAACTGTCTGGTCTCACCCGGACGTTCCGCTTATGATCTTACCGTTTTATCCCTTGTCGATTTCCGTGTCAAATCGACGGCACGCCACCGGATTCGTACGCCCGGGCACCCGATTGAAGCTAGGCTTTCCGGCTTGCTGTGTGTGAGACGCAGGGTGGTCACATTTTGCGTCAACACTGCTGCTGCCGGTCTGGTTGAAGACATGATCCTAATAGAAGATCCTGCAGCGTGTGATGGTGGTCAGTAGGGCCTAAAAACAATGTTTATTTTGTGTTAAACATTTGTTTATAAGTTGTGCCGAGCACGGGGTGCTCAAAAACTTTTAAGGCCGTTTGAGATGCAGACAAAGTAGGCATGCTTAAGCGGGTGAAAAGCATTTTGCTGTTTTATTGCTTGCTATATTATGCATATGGTGGTGCATAGCTCTAGTTTTTAGAAAAAATACGTCGACAGATAAGTTTTGTTCCTGCTCTTGAAGCGATTAACTCTATCGAGTGACAAAGGGACGCACTAGTGAACAACGCGGTATGCCGGGATCGAGGTACGATCCTAAGTACCTTTAGAGAGCGACTGGCTGGATCTCCTAGCGCCGTATAGCGTGGAGCTGTAGCACATCGACGAGGACCGAGACACGGTGCCTTGTCGAATTGTTCTCGGCGAGCAAGATACAAAGTTTAAATGTGACTTATGCGGATGCATGTAAACAAGGTTGTGCAATTTTCATTAGAAAGAAGCTCGCAACCGGGAAAGAGGGAAACACAAAAAGACTTTATTAATGGAGAAATATAACATAAGAATGAGGTACATATCTTTGATTACGGGTAGAAACGTATAAGTATCTCTATATGCTGTGAATTGGGCTCTTCAACACCATCTAGTGTTTCCACCGATAGGATGTTGGGCGTGTAATCGCCTTTATCCCGAACGGACCTTCCCACCTTGGTGAAACTTTGTGGAGGCCATCTCGTCTTTGTATCCGACGGAGCACAAGATCGCCGACCACGAACAACCGTCCTGGACATTGCGGTTGTAGTAGCGGCGCATCGCAGCTAGGTACTTGGTCAGTTCGAGCACAAGAATCTAACGCTTGCTCTTCTTTAGCTATGACGTCAACCTCTCGGGGCCGAATCAAAAACTCGCCGTCATAGCAAGCTACTCGTGGTGATCTAAAAGTGATTTCCTGCAAGACAGCCTCGGAGCCATAAACCATAAAATATGGTGATACTCCGAATGTGCGACTAGGCCGGGTGCGAAGTCCCTGCACCACGGCAAAATTCTTTGAGCCACCGATCAGGTTTGAACTTTTTGTCAACCCGGTAAACCCGTTTCTTGAGGGCGCGAGAATCATCCCATTGGCACGTTCCACCTGACCATTGGCTCTTGGGTGGGCGATTGACACATATTTGACCTTGATGCAACTATCATCACAAAAGTTGAAGAAAGCATCACTTGTGAACTGTGACCCAAGATCGGTGATGATGGTGTTCGGCACACCAAATCTGTGGATGACCTCATCTAGGAATTGCACCGCCTTCTCAGCTGTGGCTTGTTTGACTGCCTTGTACTCTATCCACTTGGAAAACTTATCGATGAGCACATAGACAACATGTATAACCATCGGGTGCCTTTTTAAAAGGACCAATCATATCAAGTCCCCAAAGATGAGAAGGGCCAAGCAACCGAAATGGTTTGCAAGTCATGTGCTGGGACATGAATCATTTGGCGAACATCCGGCAATTTACGCATCATCGTACGTAATCTTCGCGTCGGTGATGGGCCGTAGGCTAGTAGAAACCGCTCGGTAGGCTTTGCCGACCGTCCGATGCTTTGCATGGTTACCGCAAGTACCGCATGGATGGCTTTTAAAAGCTCTATACCTTCTTTCGGGTAACGCATTTTTGATAAATGACAGACTTGGGTCCTTTGTGCATCAACTCGCCGTTGACTATAGCGTAAGCCTTGGCTCGGGACCAGCTTGCTAGGCGGAATCTTGTCCTCCGGAATAAGGTGATCATTCGGAGTATTTGATAAAGGGCTCTCTCCAAGTCCTGCGCCGGGAGGCGCTGCCGGGGGCTCCGTTCCTTCATCATCTTCCTGCTGGTTGAGGGAACTTTCCTCCTCCTCATCATTACCATTACTGAGCAGTGCGGCCAAGTAGTTGACCACGGGGTCAGGCTCGGTTGCCTGATCAGCCTGATCGGGGATCGAAGGCTTTATGAGATCTTGAACAAAAACACCAAGGGGTACCTCGGTACGGGTCGAACCTAGCTTTGACAGCTCATCGGCCCCCACATTCTTTGCCCGAGGTACGTGGATGAACTCAGGACCATAGAACTTGTTCTCAAGCTTGCGTATTTCGCAACGTAAGCATCCATCTTTTCGTGGACTATGTCCCACTCCTTGTTGACCTGGTTGATGACCAAGGCGGAGTCCCCATATACCAGGAGCCGCTTGATACCTAGCTCAACTGCGATACGGAGGCCGTGCAAAGCAGCTTCATACTCTGCTACGTTGTTGGATGCCCTAAAGTGAATGCGTAACATATCCGATTGTGTCCTTGGAAGGAGAGATAAAGTATACTCCGCCCTCGGCGCCGTCGATATTCAAGGAGCCGTCGAAGTACATTTGCCAAGACTCGGCAGTTGAGTCCGCCAAGGGTAGGCCGATGTTCAACCACTCCACGATAAAATCGAGCAAGGCCTCGTGACTTTACTGATTCGATGATCGCACCGCGTTGTGAACTCGTATAATTCTAATGCGTATTTCACGATGCGTCCACCGGCGTCCCTATTGCGAAGGATATCGCCTAGTGGTACGTCGGAAACCACTGTAATTTTGAAGGCTTGAAAATAGTGGAGAAGCTTACGCTTGGTGATCAGCAGTGCGTACAACAGTTTCTGTACTTGGTTGTACCGCTGCTTTGATTCGGTAAGCACCTCGCCGATGTAGTAGATGGGGCGCTGACCCCGTAGACATGTCCCTCTTCCTCTTGCTCGACTACTAACACAAGCTAACCACGTTGGTCGTAGCAGCTATGTAAAGGAGCAGCTCCTCGTCCTGCTTTGGGACCATTAGGAGTGATGGAGATGCGAGGTATGCTTTAAGCTGTTTGAAAGCTCGATCAGCCTCTTCTGTCCACTCAAACTTGTCCTTCGCCTTCAGTAATTTGAAGAAGGGGAGGCCTTTTTCGCCCATGCGAGAGATGCATCCGCCGAGCGCGGCCATGCACCCCGTGAGGTTTTGGATATCTTTGACGCACCGAGGTGGTCGTAGGTTTAAAACGCCGCCCACCTTCTCGGGATTGGGCTTAATGCCCTCCCGGGCGACCGTGTGTACGAGCGGGATCCCAAAGGGACACCAAAAACACACTTGTTGGGATTAAGTTTCCATTGAAACTCGTTGAGTTTGTCAAAGGTGCGTTGAAGGTTCTCGACTAAGGTAGCTGCTTGTCTGGACTTTATCACCACGTCGTCTACGTACGCCTCGACTAGATCGTCGGCAATTTCTTGCTCAAGGCAGGACTGGATAGCCCGTTGGTAGGTAGCTCCGGCGTTTTTGAGACCGAAAGCCATGGTCGTGTAACAAAAAGCACCGAAGGGGGTGATAAAGGCGGTTTTATCTTGATCCTCCTTTTTAAGGGCAATTTGGTGATAGCTGGAGTAGCAATCAAGAAACGAGAGCAACTCGCAACCTGCAGTGGAATCTACGACCTCATCGATGCGAGGAGATTAAAGGCCTGCTTGGGGCGTGTTTGTTGAGATCGGTATAATCAACGCACATCCTCCACTCTTTATTCTTCTTTTGAATAAGAACCGGATTGGCTAACCAGTCCGGGTGATACACTTCTCTAATAAAGCCTGCTACTAAGAGCTTAGCTACTTCTACCCTAATAATCTCCTTGCGGTCGCGGGCGAAATGGCGCATCTTCTGTTTGACTGGCTTGGCAGTCGTCTTGACATCGAGGTAGTGCTCGGCCTTTTCCCCGGGACAAAGGGCATGTCGGAAGGTTTTCATGCGAACACGCTGATGTTGTCCCGAAGGAACTGGATGAGCGCGTCTTCCTATTTAGGAGGGAGGTCGGCCCCAATCTTCGTGACCTTGGACGGGTCATCGGTGGAAAGCCGAACTACCTTATGCTGCTTGACCTTGTTGGACAGGCGTCGACCAGATCCGACAGGTACCTCAAGCTCCGCTGGTGGTACATTTGTGACATCCAGGCTTGTGTGCTCTAGTGCGTATGATAGGTCCTGGAACTCTGCAGCAGCGTAGGCCTGGGTTTCGCACTCTCGAGCCATGAACACATTGCCACGTAGGGAGAGGGTCCCCTGCTCAGTAGGCATCTTCAAGACGAGGTAGCCATAGTGAGGGACCGCCATGAATTTGGCGATGCCCGGGTCGGCCGAGGATGGTGTGGTAAATCCCCCCTCGAAGTCGGCCACGATGAAGGTAATGTGCTCGGTTCCTGAAGTGTTGCTTAGTGCCGAACTTGGACATCCAAAGTAATCTGCCCGAGAGGGTAGGAGGGCTTTCCGGGCATGATACCCCGAAAGGTGTGTTGTAAGGTTGCAACTTTTCTCGCGGGATGCCGAGCTCTTTGAAAGCCGGATAGAACAGATGTTCGGGCGCCGCCACCATCGACGAGCATCTTTTCGGGCGAACACCGTCGACCACCGAGTCAAGGACCAGTGGGAAGCGACCGGCATCTGGAATTCATGCCCACATATCGTTGCGGCTGAATGATATGGGCTGCTCGAACCAAGCCGGAACCTTAACATCGCCTACGAGGCCATCGGGCTCTTGCATCGCCACAATGGCTCGCGTCAATAGCTTCTTGTCACGGGTGTTCTCTAACCCCACCTTGCCGCCGAAGATCACAAAGAGCGACATTCTTCACAGGGTTCTCGAATGCGCGATGTGGGTTAGTGTCCTCGTGGCTCTTCTTCGTCTTCCCCGCCGGTCGGCGATCTTGCTCTTGGCCTTGGGATTGCGCCGAGGCTTCTTGTTTGCGGTGGACTTGACAAGTGCATCGGTCAAGACCCGGCACTCACCCATGGTATGGCCCTTGCCTAGATGCCGAGGACAGGTCCTGGGCAAGTAGCTTTTCCAGACTTCATTGTGGGCCGGCTTCTACACCTTCACCGCGTTGACGGAGTCATTGTTACGGCTGCGGTTATGCTTCCTCCACCGTAATTATCTTGACCACGGCGCTTGAAGGTGCGCTCGGTGTCTCGGGGGCCGGAGCCGCGGTTGAAGCGTTGGTTGTTGCGACGATCGGGCTGCCGGTGCGGTGGATGGTCGGCATCGCTGTCTTCATCGAAATCGTCATCTCGGCGATAGTTGCGGTGTGATGGGCCGTCTCCGCCTTGGTTTAAACCGTCGTCCACTAACGCATGATCGTGTGCGATGGTGAAAAGGTCTTCCATGGTCTTCGGCTGTCTGAGGAGGAGTGCCTTCCGCGGATCATAACCTCGTGGTTGGACTAGGCCATTGATGAAAGCTTCAATGGCTATCTCCGGAGAGATGTCGGTCACCCGGTTCCAGGTATCTGAGAAACGCCGGATGTACTGCCGCAGGGACTCCCTTGGACGGAGCCGTACTTGCTTTAGGGCGTACTTTGTACCAGGCTGAACACAGGTGGGTTTAAAGTTGTCGACGAACATCCGACGGAGCTGCCCCCTACCGTGGATGGACCGGGACATTGGCGAAGCGCCAAGGAGTGACCGTATTGCCGAGCACCACCGGGAGGTAATTAGCCATGACGTATTCATCGCCACCGCCTGCTCGGACGGTGACTTCATAAAGCATAATCCAAAGTGCTCGGGATCTCGCTTTGCCATCGTACATCTTGATGTCGCGGTGCGGAAGCTTTTCAGCCATATGACAGCTTTGAGTTCCTCAGAGAACGGTGGAATGCCACCGTGATTCCTACGGGCGCGGTAACGTTCGTCAATATGATCGTGGAGGTCCCGACGCTTGGGCTGGATCACTTCATCATCACACCAGCCTTGAGGGTTTTCGCATTGGCGGTTAGGGCGACGGCGGTTGCGTCTCGGAGCATTGTCGTGGTACTCGACAAGGTCGTTGTCGGGCTCATAATCTTCTTCATCTCCGTAGCGAAGGCGTTCGCGCGCGGGGATGCGTCTCCGGTTGTGGTTGCGCCGAGAACGACGAGATCAGTACAAGGAGGCCATAGAACCCATAGATCAAAGTTCATTGACCTGGTCTTCGGCAATAGCCAAGAATTCCCGGATCTCATCGACTCCTGGCGTGTCCGGAGGCAGCTGCTTCAGCTTTTCCATGGCCACTGCGATGTTGGCCGTGGGAGTTTCGTGGACAGGTGCGTTCCCGACCATGTCAAACTCGCGGCCGAGGTCGCGGCGCCAGGGCCGGCGTCATGGCCCACCACCACCACCGGCATTTGGATCCGGTCGGGCGGGCTCGGCGGCACGACGCCGATCACGATCTGTATTGCGAGCTTCTCTCTCGCGCCTCTCTCGTTCATCCATCTCGTTTTGGACAGAGGCTCATTGTTGTTGATCATGAAGATTGCCCCGTTGAATCCCGGAGGACGTCTAGGGAAATCGAGCATATTGTCGTTGGTGCCCGTCTAGTGCTCGGTGGTGGCCGAGCAATTTTGTCGGCGAGATCTTAGTCTCCGTGTTCTCGAGCTCCTCATCATCGAGAGGAGGCGTCCAAGATACCCGAAGGAGACCACAGCGAATGCTCCAAAGGTGCGAGCGGATCGAGACATAGTGGGGGTAGTTGGATCGGTGTCTTGGGGCATGGGATCTAGTTCCCGACCACCGCCATGCCAACCAAGTGCGCTGGGTCCCGGGGATGGAATTCACGACCGGGAGCCCATCATCGCTGTTGAACACTCCTTGCGAATGTCGAAGCCGTGTTGTTCAACCCAAAGGGAAAACCCCCGGTTACCGCGCGGCGGAGCAGATGGTCCCGCGGGCGGTGGTTGGACTTCTCAGCTTCGCCGTTGTCGGGGAGAATGGTATCGTCGCCCCGCCTCAATGAACTCATCCAGCCTTGCGAGTGGTGGAACTCGTGAGATCGGGTTGAAGCGAGGTGCTCGGTGATCTTGTCCGCACGTTTCTTGAACCGTACCAAAAGGCCTCTCACGGAGGGCAGTAGGCAGATTTCCTGAGGCAGGTGTCCGAAGATGATTCGGGTTGGGATCTAACCAATGAGAACCATTGATCGGACCAGCCATCCTGTGAGTGTTCGGAGGTGCGATTGGTCCGTGAGCTGCTGGGAGATCTGGATCTGCACCATGTGTCCGGCGGCATGGTTACGCCGGCGGGACTTGACAAGCGTGAAGTCAGAGAGATCTAGGTCCTGACGGAGCTGTTGGCAAGTAGTCTCGACCAGATCCATAATCCCGACCAGACCACGGCCTTGCCGACCTCTCAGCTCAATCAGATCGGAGTTGTCGACCGGCCTCCTCTGATAGCGAGGGAGGCGATATCGAGGAGCTTGAAGTGTCGTCGCTCCCACGGCTGCCGAGGGCAGCGTGGGTTCTTGCGTAGCCGGTGCTGGGACCGGTGGCGAGGGAGGCGGTGCTCTGACCGGTTGTGCAGCGGATGACTCGAGAGCCGGCTGCGGTGCAGGCGGTGCTGGGACCGGCCTGGTTGCTCCCGTGAACGCGAGGGACGCCGTCACACCGGTGGTCCAGACCGACCCGATGGTGAAGGTGCAAATGGCCTCGAAATCCATGGAAGCGGGGAAGGAAACCATCTGGATCGCTTTGAGATCAAAACACCGCCCCTACCTCGGTGCGCCGCTATCGATTATGGCTAACCGCGCCTACCACGGATACCCCACGGTAGTAGATTTTTGGTAAGGGCACGTTAAGATCCATGATCTGGACGTGAGAAGCAAGACAAACAACCAAGACAAGGGTTTATCCAGGTTCAGGCCGCTCGGAAGCGTAATACCCTACGTCCTGCTTCTTGGGTTATGCTGTATGATTAAGTACCTGAGTACAATGAAGGGGCTAAGCTCTCTAGATCTAGGATGCCAGAGATTAGATCAGATGCGTTCTAGGGGGGTCCTTGGCAGCTTTATATAGCCGAGCGGACAAGGTTACATGTACAGAGGTCGGTTACATTACATCGTGTCCTATGAGGACTCAATCTAACCTAACCGACTAAGTCTACTTGCAGGCCAAGTATCCTCATGCGCGATCCACCTCCCCGGTCGGCTGCGGACCACGGCTTCGTCTTGTCGTCCGGCCCACTAGTCGTCGGTGATGGACCGTACTCCGTCTTGTCATCCCGCCCACCACTGGTCGGTAATGGGCCGGGACTCCGTGGCCTGGTCCGGACCGTCTTGCCGAGCAGCCCTAAACCGTCTATGCGGGTATATGGGGTTTATACCCCTACACCGTCCTCACTTGATCATGACGATGTCATGGCATGACTCATTTCCAGCTCACCGACTAGCCTAAATGAAATTTAGACTGCTCAGCTCACCATATATGTGGTCGGACAGACGTACCACCACACGAACAAACATCATATGCTACCGTCTAATCTCTTTTAGACCCTGACACAACGTATACTACCTTATCTCAGGCTCGGGGACTATGTGGACCCACGTCACTTAGCGTGACTTGGCCTGATCCTTATTTTTAGAGATTGCTACAACATATTCCATCTTCCAGCAATCACGGAGACCACGTGACCCCACGTCACCTTATGTGGCTGAGCCTGTGTAGTTGTATTGATATAATCCGAGATGTCCTTCAAAGAAAAGTAACAGACAAAGAAGAATTGCGAAGCTTCATCATGTAGCGCCGCTCACCACCGCCCTAAACGTGGGCCCACGTTACCAAACTTGGGTCCTTCTTTTTCTTTTTCTAGAGCACCACAAATCTTTCAAACATAACCTTATCCCGACCGACATGGTGGTCGGCTCTCAAGGAACCGGGTCGGAAAAAATGCGTAAACCCATCGGGCTGATCGGAGGTTGCATTTTTCATCCAGATCACCGCGCGCTCCACTAGTCAGAACGTCAAGATGTTGTCATTTCTCAAGATCCATGGTGCTCGGGGACTTTGGGCCCGGTGGGCCGAGCATACCAGCCCACAAGATCAAGACCGGTCGGGCCTCCACGCTTGATTGGAGTCCTAGGCGGACGAAGGAAGCTACTACGGATGACTAAAGGAAAGTCTAGTCGGTTAGGAAATTATAGTACTCGTAGAGGATATGATCTTTGTAACCGACCTAGGCCAGATTTTAGGAATCTGTAACCTTGCCACCCGACTATATAAGGAGGGCAAGGATAGGCCTCAAGTCACATCAACTCGATAGACAAAAAACAGCATAACGCACAAGCAACTCCCATCCACATATCGCAGTTCATAACAGAGAGCAGGACTAGGGTATTACGCATCTTTGCAGCCTAAATCTGGGTAAACCTCGGTGTCATTGTTCTCTGTTTGACGTCTTGCTTGCAATCTCCGCGCGCCTTCACCGCTTAACTACCGTCTAGGGCCTACCCCTAGGTGGACTATCGTCGATATTTCGTCGACAATGACCCAGCGTAGAAGGACGCTGGAGGAAGCTGTCAGTACGATGTCATCCACATAGAGTGGAAGGTAAACAGACTCCATGCCCTGCCACAGGACGAAGAGGGAGCTGTCGGAGCGGGTGGCTTGAAATCTCATGGAGCTAAGGAAGGTTGCCAGGCACACGTACCATGCCCTGGGCGCTTGCTTCAAGCCGTAGAGGCTTTTAGAGAGGTGGCACACCAGGTTTGGGTTGTTGATGAAGCCGGCAGGTTGACGAGCGTAGACCTGTTCGTCGAGCACACCGTGGAGGAAGGCATTGTTGACGTCGAGTTGGTGGACTAGCCAGCGGCGTTGAGCAGCGAGAGCGAGCACTATGCGTACTGTGGCCGGTTTGACAACCGGGCAGTACGTCTCGCCATAGTCGACGCCAGCTCGCTGCGTGAAACCGCTAACCACCTAACGAGCCTTGTACCGATCAAAGCTCCCATCTTCTTTGTATTTGTGACGGAAGATCCATTTGCCGCTGACGACGTGGGCACCATGTGGATGAGGAATGAGTTCCCACATGTTGTTGGCCAGTAAGGCATCAAATTCTGACTGCATCGCCTTTCTCCAGTTGGGATCTTTGAGTGCTTGGTTCACCATGCGTGGGATGGGTGAGATGGCCGTCGTGGTTGCTGTCCCGGCATAGCGGGGGTTTGGCTTGAACTTCCCCACCCGTGCCCTGGTGATCATGGGGTGGGGCGCTGGAACGTCGGCCGGGGCTGGTGATGAGGTAGAAGCCACGGTCGATGACGCCTGTGTTGATGACGAACGTGGCGACGGGGTTCGGGGCGACACGATCACAGCACCGGTTCCACCGTGGTCGTGCGGCGCTGGCGTCGCACTTGGAGAGCGCGTGGGCAACACGGTAGAGGGGTGTGAGTAGTTTGTTGGGGTGGCGCCGTTATTGCCACATCGTTGTCACTGAGATCCGGACGCCACGGATCATAGGCGCAGGTTGTTGGGGACGAAGCGCCCGGGCCAGATCGGTAGGGGAAGACAGCTTCGTCGAAGTAGACGTGACGTGAGGTGATCACTTTCCGAGTCGACAAGCTGTAGCACCGATAGCTAGCCACGATGATCCTGCGAGTATCCAATAAATACACAAGCCATGGAACGGGTGAAAGTTTGTTACGGCTGGTGGATTCCTTGTTTGGGTAGCATAGGCATCCAAAAACCCGTAGGGATGTGTAGTCAGGATCAGTGTGGTGTAGAAGGGAATAGGGGGTGGACAAGGACCAGGGTTTGCAAGGTTTACGATTCAGAAGATAGGTGGATGTTTGCAGTGCTTCTACCTAAAAGATCGGTGGAAGGGCGGCATGCAGAAGAAGTGCACGAACACCTTCGTTTGAGGTCCGCAAGACCCGTTCAGCCTTCCCATTCTACTGAGAGGTGTATGGGCAGGAAAGCCTCAGCTGAATGCCATGTTTAGTGTAAAACGTGCGTAGGATAGAGTTGTCAAACTCACGTCCATTATCGGTTTGGAACGTCCGAACTAGACTGGCGAACTGCGTTTGAGCGTAGGCGTGAAAAGACATGATATGTTTGGCGACATCAGACTTGTGACCGAGAGGAAAAGTCCAGTGCGTGAAATCGTCAAGGAGCACAAGGTAGTACTGAAAGCCTGTAAAGCTTGCAATAGGTGATGTCCAAACGTCACAGTGAATCAATTCAAAAGGAAAAGTGGTTTTATGTTGAGATGAAACAAATGGAAGACGAATATGCTTGCCTATGCGGCAAGCATGACAAGTATGTGAGAGCTCTTTATTACAAGTAAAAGCAAATGATTTAAGAAGACGACGGAAAGATTCGGTCGTGGGGTGTCCAAGCCGCTGGTGCCACACGTCTGCAGAGATGGTGGTGAGGCATTGTGGGGCTGCGGTGACCATTGGCTGCAGTGGATAGAGGTCGCCCTTGCTGTTACTGCGGAGAATCACCTCCCGGGTGTGTCGATCCTTGATAGAAAAACCACAATCGTCAAATTCAATAGTGATGGGGTTTTCACGTGTAAGAGCGCGAACGGAAACAAGATTTTTGATTAAGTCTGGAGAGACAAGAACATTGTTCAGGATGAGAGGGTGTGAGGAGGTTGGGATGGAGGAAGAACCAGTGTGTGTAATGGGGAGAGAGGTACCATTACCAACAATGATTCAGGTGGAATCGAATTGGGTGAGAAGGAGGAGATGTTACCGGAGCCTTGAGACATGTGGGACGAGGCGCCAGTGTCGAAGAACCACTCACCACTAGACTGGGGCTGGTGCAGCGAGATGTTGTTGAGGGCGGTGAGCAGTTGGGGATCCAACGTAGTGGAGGCACCAGCAATGTGAGCATGAGGTGCCTGAGTGGAGGGCCGGGCACCGAGGACGCCGAGCGCCAGAGTGTGTGGTTGCCCTTGGAATGGCCACGCCTGAACCATGCCCGTCCATTCATTGTGGGCCAAAAGCCAGGTGGAGGCGCCTGGTTGGACAACACACTCTTCCTCTTCTTCTTCTTCTTTTTTGTTGCAGGAGGATGGGCGCCCGCTGTTGGTGGATGGTGGAGTGGGTGTCGTAGCCGGGAGTTTCCCACGTGCGCCCTGGGATGTGGGTGCGCCGGGAACTGCATGGGTGACGAGTGCGGTCGAGACCTAGAGTTGAGGAGCCGATGGTGCCGAGGAGGAAGGAGCCGGCGAGGGCGAACCGGTGGTTGTGGCCTGGGCGACGAGGGCCGCTGCAGCTTGCATCTTTTCAGATTCAGCGATCCGATGTTCTTCGAGCTGCAGCATGGATCGAGTCTTGAGGAACGATGGCAGGCGGTGGCGGAGGGTGATGTGGGGGATCGCATGATGAAGGCGAGGGTTGAGGCCGCAGACGATGTGGTAGATGAGGTCCTTGTCGTTCACCGGAGCGCCGAGGCCGGCAAGGCGATCGGCCATGACCTTCATGCGGGAGCAGTATTCGAGGACGGGAAGATAACCTTGGTAGAAATTGCGGAACTCGGCACCAAGGTAGACGGCGCGAGTGTCCTTGTTGTCGCGGAAGAGGTTGCGGACGCCGCGCCAGAGGGAGTGCACGGTGTCGGTGTCCTCCGAGACCATGGACAGGAGCTCGGGGGAGATGCGGTTGTAGAACCAGGAGACGATGGCGCAGTCGTTCTGCACCTAGTCGGTGTCGCCGTTGGCCGCAGAACCGTCGACGTGATCACGGAGCCCGTACTGGCCGAAGATGGCGGAGAAGGAGCGAGCCCAGGCGACGTAATTGGCTTCATTGAAGTCTAGGACGATCGGCATGTGGTTGAGGATGTTGATGCCATGGATGACCGATGGGACAGCAGGCTCGGTCTGGACGCGGAGCGTGTGCGGGAGCAGCGATGACTCGGCGTCGGAGTTGTCGGAGGCCGACGAGGAAGAAGAAGAAGAGCTCATGGCGGCGCCGGAGAATGAGTGGAGGTGAGGCAGCGGAAGTTTAGGATCGAGAAACGTCTGATACCATGTAAGAGATGGACAGAACGAGAGAGACAACTCGAGTTGTATTCCTCAGAGGCTTGCGCCTATATACCAGTATACAAGTACATCACGTGTGTCAGTTACATGACGAGGTCAGCTACATTCAAGGAGAGGCTAAGGACGTGCGAACGTGCACAGAAAACTGTTCGCTAACAGAACCTGCCATGTCTCTGAGTACTCGCCAGTAGCCACTAGCAGTGAGGAGGGCGTACCTCGTCTATCTATTTAACCGCTCGATCTGCTGCCTGGTGGAGTACACTTGCGATGATTACCACGAGGCACAGCGCGTGTCGTTTGCACGGCGACGGGGACGGTGGCCGGCGGCGCCGCAACATGTCAACGGAGAACCGTTCCTCGAATCCCCGTGGGGAATTCTCCCATTAGGTGATGGGTTTGGGGGAAAATCTGTCCCCACGGACGGTTAAATGGGGAGGATTTCATCCCCGTCGGGGATCACGTGGGCGGGGATGGTATGCAGGTCCCCGTCCCCGCTCCCCGCGAGGACCCGAGTGCACGCTGAAGGCTCACGAAGGCCCAATATCTATATACGTATATACAAGCAACTTTGACCTAATCCTCATTCGTCAGCCTCTAGACTTTGCTCTCGCTCTCTTCTCGCCGCCGCCAGCCACTCCCATCCAACTCCCCCTGCCTCACTGCTCCACTCATTCCAGTCCCCCGCACTCCCTACAGATCCAGCATAGACAGATCCACACGAGAGGCAGGCTGCTTCACTCAGTGCCTGGTACCTCGCCGCACGGGAGGCGGGCAGCCGAGCACCACCGCACAGCCGACCGGACATCCACACGAAGGGAGGTGGGAGCAGGCACCCACGCGTACATGATTGCAGTGTTAATCCCATAGCTAAAGATGAAGACAAGAAGCGATGTGTTTTAGTGGCTGATGGATCTTGTTTCTTTATTCGTTTTATTAGTTCCTTTGATTTTTTTGGAGATCTAAAGTAGCATTGTCCAATCCGCATGTGGCATTCTGCATTGTCGTGCTCAATCAGATTGTGAAAACTTGCACTTCTTTATGGAATTTCGATTCGATTTGCTTTTGCTCACGAAGACCGAGACAGAGACGCGATCCGTTCTTCATCGCCGTTCGACATTCACTCCACTGAATCACTATATTCTTTGACGGGGACGGGGACCCCACGGGGATGAGCACGGGGACGGGGATGGGGAGAAATTTACCCCCGATGACATTGACGGGGACGGGGATGGGGGGAATTTTGTCCCCATGGGGTCGGGGATGGGAGAGCTGTACCCGACGGGGAATTCCCCGTTGACATCTTGAGCGGCGCCATGCGCGCCAAGACGACTAGCGATATCAAGCGCCTCGAAACTCTAAGTTGAACGAAGGAAATCTCAAGAGAAGCCCAACGTGTCCAGAGTTTTCCATTCCTCCAACACAATGCACTCTTGTTCACTGGTTGGCTACCATCAGTTCGAGTCATCACCCGTGACGTGTCGATCCTTATCCTTCGTGGACTTGGCAGGCTTGGGGAGTCGTCCAACACAACCGCTCACAGGTGTTTGTTTTGTCTTTTTCCCTTATGTATTACTTTCCTTTCTTGTTTTTGTTTTCTTTCCTCTATGTTTGCTTTTATTTAGTATTTTTGCAATATTTAATAGACTCTTTTTCATGTTCGCATGATCTTTATGCTATAGTGGTTTATTGATCGAAACTTTCTAGTTTATTTATTGGTCGATAGTATTCCATATGTAGTGTATTTTTGTTCATTAGATGTTACGTATTGAATTTATTAGATAATAGAGATTCATTTTATTTACTAGATAATAGATGTTTCGATCATTATCTGGTTCATGTAGTGTGTTTTACCCTGTTTGACACAAAACAGCTTCAAACAGCTTCTGGAGTCATCAGAGAAGTCGTGCTAAATATGGCCTAGTTATAATTTAGTATAGTTTATAGTTATCAATTAATGTTTTTGAAAAAGAAACAATTATATTGCCATGGAAATATACTCCAACCAAATAAAAGGACACACTTACAACATGAGTTACTACTTAGTTTCAGTTATAACTTTGGGTGGCTTGTGTTGCTATAATTTTTTTTTTTGAAGGCAAAAACTGTGGGGGAGATCCCCACAACACTTCATTTTCAAATTTATAACAAAAAAAGGGGTTACAAGGGTACAGGAGTACTTATAACAAAATTAACTCAAGGCATCTAACCAAAAACATGGCTGATCTAAGATCATCCTTAAAACGAAGAGATTGAAGTAAACACCGATTTTTGAAATTCCTAAACCAAATGTCAACATGCACAAGGCCATTGTTGAAGATTCTATCATTTCGAAGCTTCCAAATTTCCCAAGCCGCAATGACTGCTGCTTCCATGAAGAAAGGAACATTTTGCTGATGTCTTGCATAGGCCACCCTTGGGTACAGGCTGAGGTTATTGCTCCAATGGATGCCAATTTTCTCCCAACACCTTTTGGCGAATCTGCAATCAAAGAACAGGTGTTCCCAGTCTTCATCTCGGCCTTCTGTGCATAGGATGCAGTGAGCATTTTCTTCATTAAATAGATTCCTCCTTTGAAGCATAACTTTGGTGTTCAGCCTGTCAACAAAAACTAATCACGCAAAGAACTTCACTCTCGGTGTGCACTTTGATTTCCATAGCCAGGTAAAGATGGGGTGGGCAGGCACGCTCTAGAATGCTAGCTTGTATAGCTTCTTTGATGAGTAAGATGAGCTTCCCACTGATATGTCCCGGCGTCCTTGACTCCCTCATCGAATGTGTGATTCATCAGCACGTTTCTTAGGACCTGTAGTTCATCGAAAGCTTCCTGTGATAGTGGCAGCATGAAAAGACTATCAAGATCTTCAGCCGATATGATTTCATTGACGCTTGCATTTGGACTTCGAGCAAAGGAATGGAGCCTAGGGAATTGCTGAGCAGGGATGCCGTCGACCATAGATCTTGCCGTAAAGTAACTGTTGTGCCCTCTCCAACAGTGCAACGAGCAATGCCTCTGAAAACAGTGCTCAACCTTTGGACGTCTCTCCACCAAAATGACCCGACCTCTCTACTGGCATGTGCTATTTTCCCATCATAATACCTGCTCCGACTAGGCTGACCCATGGGATATCATGCTTGTTGTAGAACTTGTGCAAATGCTTGATGAGTAAGGCATCATTCTGCACATACAGATTGGTGACATTCAGTCCACCCTTATGTTTTGGCTTTGTGACCATTGGCCAGGCAGCTAAGTTCCCACCTTTCTTCGATCTATCCGGTCCTCGCCACGTACATTGTTTTCGAGCTCTATCAATATTCTCAATTACCCCTTTGGGAAGCTTGAGTGTGCACATTGCATATGTGGCTGTGGAGCTGATGACTGATTGCACCAGTTGTAACCTACCGGAGTAGGATAGAAGGGATGAGCAAGCAGACAGCCTTCTCTTGATCTTGTCCATCAGTGGGGTGTAATCCTCAACCCGTGGCTTTGTTGTACGCATGGGCAATTCCAAGTAAGTAAATGGAAATGAGCCTATCTGACAGCCAAATGTGCTTGCGAGGACTTCCATCCTTTCCTGACTGACGTTGATGGGTAACATTTGGGTGTGTAGCTATAAATTTGAGACACATTTTGCTCATTCCCTACTCCCTTCGTCCTAAAATAGGTGGTTCTCGCTCATGATAAGTCATACACTTTTAACATTAAATAAATTAAATATATACAACAAAATATTAATATTTATAGGACATAATTACTATCATTAAATAGATCGTTGAATCTATTTTATAAACTTATTTGAAAATATGAATGTTGATAATATTTTCTACACACCTGCTAGTCAAATTTAAGAAAGCTTTTACACATATTTGAAACGGAGGGAGTACTTAGTTACAACAGTTACTACTAGCTTATTCTCTAGTTGGAGACACATTTTACATGTCCTCCATCATCAGTTCACACATCGGATCCATCTTCCTTCGATGGTGTGTCACCGTCATACACACACACACGACCAGATCAAGAGCGAGACGACTGACATCAAATCAGTTCCCGGCTTGCTGCAGATGGTCCAGGGCGACTCCATGCGGTGCGACGGGTTGTGGAGAAACTGCATGTACACGCCGAACTTGAAATAGTTCTCCTTCCCGCCGTGGTTGCGAGCTTCCAGCCTCCTCTCGCCGTCGACGAACACGTTGATGTTCCCGGCCGCGACATCGTAAACACCACGTTGAGACGGATCCACCCGTCATACACGCGATTCGCCACCACCTTGGTTAGGTCGTGGTAGTGCGTGAGCCGGCCGTCGTAGAGGGGAAGCATCACCGTCGATCTGCATAACCGCCGCGCTTGACATGCCCAACGGTATGTACAGGTCGCCCTCGAATTGCCACAATCATGAGCTATACACCTTCTGATGATCAACATTCAACACATGCAGAGTTATTATAGGAAAAAGACCTGGAATGGTCGAGGAGAAGTCTTGCCATCGAGACGCGGTGCGCGCGCGTCGGCGTGGGTGGAGCTGATGGGCTTGTCGGTGGGGAACACCCACATGCGGCGGACCCACATGTTGCAATAAAAATATGCTCGTACCAGCGGCGATCCGTGGTCCACGCGGGAAAGGGTCTTTGTGACAGCCATCTCGAATTGATGCATTTCCTCGTGGGGTATCCACTGGACAAGCACAATCGAACGAACCAATTGTATTGGTGCACACTCCGAAGCAGGGATACTTATCCTTATCAAGGAACTCGTCAATATCTACAATGAAAGCTCAAGTTAAATATAACATCTATCCGTTACACTAATGCTTTTGAAAAATATTGCAGAGGGTCATAGTATTATTCACATAGCATATCAGAAAGGTTCAGACTTCAGAGGTAACCCAGTATCATAGTAGAGAGAGCTGCATATATAGCCTACTTGGTTGCATACATACCCTACTAGGTTGCATACATCGATACCTCACGGGGATTGGGGGAGATTAAGGGCTCATTCAGTTATTTAGGAACGAGTTCCTAGAACAATTCCTAATTGGAATGGTTCACTGATTTGTATAACATCGATAAGCTGGAATAGTTCCTACCTCTGTTCGAAGCTATCCAAACGGACTCTAAGGGGGCATGGGAATGGTGGATCTAAAAGAGCCTAAAATGTAGCACACATAGAGAAAACTGGTAAAACCTGTAACTAGGGAGTCATAAGGAATTAAGGATTATAAATTATGAAACGTGCCTCGACATTTGTTTTTTTCCTACTTAAATAGCGAAGTAAACTTTAACCAAATGTTATAATGGCTGCGACAAATGAAGGATGGGTGATAGATTCACCTTGGCAGCCGCCGTCATCGTTAGGAAGGTAAGGGTTGCCGTGGAAACCTTGGTTGCACTGATAGATGTATAACCTCGTCCGCTGGCTTCGTCGAGCACGAGCTGTTGATGCTACGGCACGCGTATCCAGGGCTTGTGACTGCCGTCTTGCAGTCGTCGCGCCCGATGGACCATCAAGGACCACCGGTGCCTTTCCTCCACGGGAGCTGTTGAATGCCCACGGTGAGTCCGGCGAGGACATGTTGTTAGAGCCGGAGGTCGACGACGTGAAGTTGGACGTGTCCATGAGCACCATGAAGCGGCGGCGACAAAGGCGGCTGTCGAGGTTCATCCCGAGGGTGTTCAAGCGCTCGTCGAACCACACCCGATAATACCGTTGCACTTAGGGATGGGCGTCACGGCAGCATCCCATCCCGAGCAAGGGTTTAGGGACATCTTGCCTCCGAAGCACATGGCCACGCACCCGGTCTGGTACATAGCAGCAACGTTGTTCCCTCTATTGTTGCCGATATATGCCAGCGCCTGGCACCCTACCACCGTGAACTTGTTCGCCGTGCTGGAGAAACTGTAGTTGTTGGCCAAGCGCCACTGCCACCGGCCGTCGGGCACACCATCTTCCCAGACTCAGGGTCGTAGCAGTAAGAAGAGATAGGGTGGAGCACCTGGGCCTCACCTTGCTCCAGAGAGATGTTCAGGACCTCAACTACAGCATCTTTTGCTTTAGTACGACCGTTGATGGTAACCATGAACGGCTTAAGGACACCGTTCCTTACAATGAGATTTCGAATCCCGGCAGCCAACAGTGATCAGGTCCCATGCCGAACGGAAAAGGGATGTCCACGCCGTCACACTTCGCTCTAGGTCTAGGCACGAGACACACTAGTAGTCCTGCTAACACCGAGTGGGATGTCATGACCAAAACTAAGGACAATGCCGAGTGGTTTGGCCTCGTGATATGGACTGAGATCTCTCTACCTCTCCCATATGCATGCTGTCCCGAGCGAGGCGGAGCTCCCCATCCGCGGTGTCGCAGCCTCGCCACACCTACCGCCGGGGTAACACCGCTAATACCCCCATGTCTTCTTTCCTTCCGGCGAGGCAGCGCGGCGTAGCCGCGACGTGCGGCGTCTCGCGCGACGAGAGGATGAGGAGATACGATGAAAACCAGAATGGGAAGAAAAGAAAGGCCCAATAATAAGGCAATAAGCCCAGCCGGCCCAAGTAGAAGTCCCTAATCCCCTGCCGTGCTCGCTACTCGGCTCCTCTTCCTGTACGGTGTGTGGTGTCCGCGACACCGCGCCTCCGCGTTCCGCCACCCGCGAGCCGGCCGGCCGGAGCTCCGACCTCCGAGCAGCACCCTAGACTAGAAGCCCCCAAGCCCACTTTGCTCGATGGAGGGGATTTGGCCGCCGAGCAGATTAGCGCGGGCCCGCGGCGTGGGCGTGGCCGGGGAGAAGCGAAGGAGAGCGAGAGGGAGGAGTAGGCTCTGGAGATGACGGAGAGAGGAGAGCTTCTCCTGCTTGCGCTCTTCGGAGTCCTGCACCTCGCTCGTCTTCTACCTTTGGCAGGTGAGAGGGTCTTCGGTTTCGTATCTGACTCTTGACAGTTCGTCAGAGCTCTGTTCTTTGCCTCTTGTCAGTTCGTCAGAGCTCTGTTCTTTGCTGAAACAATTGATAGCACCTTCTCTTTCTTTCCTTTTCTTTTTCCTTTTTGTTAAGTTTTTGTGGAATTTGAACGGAGCTGCTCCGAATGTTGGTTGCCAGTTGCAAAATTCAGGCCCAAAGAGAAATTTAGCGTGATTCGAGTTGGTGTTTGCCGGTTACGGAGTACAAGATAGAGATAGCGGCAGCATCCAATTTCCTTCGTCTGAATCTCTTCTTGAGTTCTTGCTCTACGCTATTCTTTCCCTTGCGTCATTGCATTGTCATTAAAAAATTGTGTTTGCGATGCGCCACACCTAAATTTCGGTTCGAGCTCCGCCACTGTCCTGAGGAATAATACACTCAAACTACAACGACCTCGAGGCAAGTCAGCTAACTTCACGCTAGCTATGTTGTCTCATGTCTGAATATTTTGTTGACAGGTCCTGCCTCCGTCCGGAGAGCGAGGAGACGATCTGTCCACAAAGGGCATCAAAGCACATGCCTGTGTCAGCACGAATCATGAACAAAATCCCAAAGCTCAATTTCACATAGTTATAATTGTATAATATGTATACGTAGAATAGTGAATAATGATTGCATATATACATTAATTTGATATAAAACTTGAGCATAATTTGAGCAATATAAAACTTGAGCATGATTTGCAACATTATCCAATACCTAAGCCTAAATTAAACATGAAAAGATCTCCCCTTTTTGTCCTTTGCCACCTGACATATCTTGAAATATCAACAATGGCACTATTACAAAGCTGCATGTAAACTAGTTTTCCACCTGCTATTGTCAGAATCAAAATTGACTATCAGCTTTCTTAAACCCTTTAATTAAGAGCTACCTTCCAAGTATTCAAATCCGTATGTTATATCAATGTCGTATAAGAAATTCTATGATTCTGCCAACAATGTGGTGTAGTATGGAGTGTACTAGAATAGTAATTCAGAAAGCAAGCATCATCCCCAAAAGTCTGGAGTACAGGATATACAAACTGGGACCAAACAAGGTTATTGTTGTATATCGATCCTACCTTGCCTACCAACCAGCCTAAATTAAAGCATCGAATCACAATCAAGCACGCCCACATGGCCTAAAAAGGCTGTGCCAAAAGCCCAAAATCCTAATCAATTCAGTTGATCAATATTTTAATAACTTCATTTATAAATAGGGATATTTTAACCTTCTTGCTCTGGAGCCTGCTGCAGGACAGGCTGGCCGGCTGCAGAGCTCATGCGGCCGTGTTTGGTGCGCCATGCAGTCGGGTAATGCTGTACTACAGTGCAGGGGACCCAGAGACATAGCGCAGCTCGGGCGCTAGGGTGGTCTGCACTGCACCAGCACGACCTGCACTGGGACCGAGCCTTAGCTCGGATGGTGAGCTCTCCCGGTGCGGAGGCCACCGGTCGGATGGTGAGCTCTCCCGGTGCGGAGGCCACCGGTCCTGAGTTCGAGCCCCGCTCGGCTCAGTGATTTTCCACCTCGAGAGTTTTTCTCCAAATAATTTTCAGGTCCTGGACATTCACACGTGAAGACACAATGGTACTGCGACGTGTCTCATCGCCACGGAGCTCCGTTGGACTTCGTTGATCTCCGGAAAGGACGTGTGCTGCGATATAGTTGCTAGGTCTAGTATGCGCACGGGGTGTGCGTTATGTGTGTGGTGGCGTGTGCGTATGTTCGGATACTTCAGGTACCTTATGAGTCCAGGCTAAAAAAAAAAAAAGCACGACCTGCACTGAAAAGGGAGCAATGCGAGAAACAGGGGATTGGGTAGGCAGCCTGTACGACGCCCGTGGGCCCATGAGTATAGGTATGTGGAGTATACGTGTTTGCATCTTTGGCCCATACCATCGCCTAGTTGAGTCTGTGTGCCTGCGGCAATCGACGAGGCGACGAGTAGTAATCACGCTTCCCTTTGACTCGCGTGACGGCGTGCTACACTGCTGTTTTGGCGTTCATCCTTGACAGACTGGCCAGCAGCGGCGCAGGCGCTGCAGTCCCTCCGTCCCTCTCCATTTCAGACTTTAGTTTATCAGCTATAGACCATAGGGATTAGGGCATGCCACCTTGCACTTGCAGTTGCTGAAATTTTTGTGTTTATTTGATCCGAATCTAACAAGTGATAAGTGCTTTTTTAACCTTGCAATCCAATCCATCCATACGGGCTATCAGGTATCAAGCGATTGAAGGGAATAGTTGATCCATTAATTATTTGTTTAATTCATCGAGCCATACAGGCTGCAGGCAATTTGTTCTAAATTTAAGTCATTTCGTTTTACCGTGATAGGGTTTTAATTTTCTAAATTTCTAATTCAATTTATTCTTTTTGAACATGTTAGATGTTGCCTAAGAAACCTTTATGTTATTTTACTATTCTTTTAACTTCTTTGATGTATTATCATTTTTTTCATCATGAACTAAATATATGCAAGTTCAATTGTCATATCAATCCATTATATATTGTCGGGCTCTTGGGTCCTGTTTGCCCATGGGCCCTAGAAATTGTTGGGGCGGCCCTGGCGAGAAGCTCTGTAAACAAAGAATGAACAGTGCCATGAGAAAAACAGTAATAACTGTTAGCAATGAGGATCACAATCACTACTGGCAAATTCTCACGGTGTCTAGCCTAGAACACGAAGAACGTGAATGAACAAAGTGAGGACACGAACTGCAACTGTTGGACGACAGTGCTATTTTCCACTGATTAGGAATGACATTACAATTACATTAGTTGTAATGCGCTAACACGACCTATGAAGTTTCAGCTATTTATACCAATAGCTTACACACACAATAGCAAGCTAAGCAACTGCGCCTAAGACAAGAGCAAAGGGGAAACTTTAAGTAGACCAAAAATGTTTGGAGGCCTTGGGTTCATGGAGGTGCGAGAGTTATGAACAAATGCTTGATGGTTAAATGGATTGACAAGTTAGAAAGAGGAGATTCCAGCTTATGTTGTTCCATTCTCAGGAAAAAGTACCTGGGAGAGAAAAGTATCTACCAAATCAAGAATAGAAATGGTTCCCAATTATGGAGGTCATTGTTAGATTTGAGGGAGACATACCAAAAAGGGAGAGGTATGAATGTCAAATCTAGGTGTCAAACTCGTTTCTGGCAAGATTGTTGGCTGGGACCTTGCCCTCTGAGCTGTATGTACCCGAATCTATACAAAATCTCCCTACATCCAGAGATATCAGTGGACAAAGCGGTAGTAGATGGAGGATGGAGTTTGGAATTTAGAAGGCAGTTTGATGAAAGACAAATAGCCGAGTTCTTGGAGCTGATGAATAGTCTGGAGGGTGTGGAGCTAACTGATGGTAGAGACTCTGCAATTTGGCTGTTGGAGAAGTCGTTGAAATACTCTACTGAATCTCTGTATAATCTAGAAACTACATGTGTAGTTATTGATAGGAATATGTAGCTGGTTTGGAAATGCACCATACCTTTGAAAGTTAAAAATTTTATATGGATGGCGGCCCATGATAGAATACAATGTAGGGTTCAACTGAAAAAGAAACAGTGGTCGGGGCCTGAGAAATGTCTCATGTATGACGCCCTTGAAACCTCCAATCATATTCTTTTTCAGTATCCCATTGCTATTTTTTTGTGGGCATACTTCCGAGACAGGCTGGGTTGGGAGATCTCTCCAACCAGCTGTGAGATGCTCTTTGTTGAGATAGGCGAAAGATGTAGAGGTAAGAGACAGAAGGTGACAATGTTCTTATGTGCAGGTGCGATGTGGACCATCTGGAAGACCCGGAATGATGCAATATGAAGACGGTGGCGTCTCTGGCAACGCTCATCTACAAGACGGTGGCTCTTCTGAAGACCTGGAACCCGCTGCTCAAGACAAAGATGAAACCTTTGGCGGAGGAGATGATTCAGCTCCTAGCTGTTAATGCTGATGCTTGAAGTTGTTTTCCGGGATTTACTTTCTATGTGTCCTTTTGGGGTGTGTTTTTCTTTTCTTTTGGCTTAGGCTGGTTGCCGCTGGTGGTTTGGAGTTAAGTTTTAGAAGAGTTAAGTTCTTGTTTTCATTACGCTTTTGGGCGCACTTGTAAAGCTGGTAATCCCAGCATCGAACCATGTTCTCATTACGCTTTCTATAAAAGCCGGGCGATGCCTTTTATCTAAAAAAAAAAGACAAGAGCAAAGGGGCTTCAGTGTAAACCACCTGGGCGTGCATGAACTTGGGCAGGGTCACCAGTGCCCTCCACGTCAACATGAGCTAAAGGACGACGTAACCGGTGTCGTAACATGTGATTTGGAATCCGGGCCGCCAGTATCTGTGATCAGGTCCCAGGCCGAACGGGCCGGAAAGGAATATCTACGCCGCCTCATGATCTTTGGCACTCCGCGCCACCAATACTACTCTCCTCGGCGGCGAGCCATGGCACTACGATCGCCACAGAGCAGCCGCACTAGTTCTGCCAGTATTGATGAGTGGGATGTCGTCATGAGCGACACGTACTAACTAGCTAGTCTAGTTCTTAACACTACTACACAGAAGCTCTGTAGGGGCGGCTGAAACAGCACTGTAAGGGCGGCTGGGCGAGCCACCCCTACGCCCCCGCTCTTACAGTGGGGGAGCTCTATAGGGGCGGCTCAACACCAGCCGCCCTTACTACACGGCCACAGTAAGGGCGGCTGGTGATCCAACCGCCCTTACTACACGGCCATAGTAAGGGCGGCTGGAACACCAGCCGCCCCTTACAAAGGTGGTCGTGTAGTAAGGGCGGCTCAATCAAGAGCCGCCCTACAAGAATTTTCGCAAAAAAAAAATAATAAATAGCAATAATTCATTTCCAAAGACAAAGACAAAGATATATATATACATATATAATCTCCATCACACCAAATTCAACATATTATTACATCAATAAGTTCAAACGTCCATCAACAAGTTCAAACGTCCATCATCAAGTTCAAAGGTCCAACATAATACAACCAAATCGAAAGTCCAACATTTCAAGTCCATCAAAAGTAACACAAGTCCATTAGCACAAGTGCACAAGCACTCAACGACCTAGACATAGCAAATCGGTCCGACGAAGGAACTCATACTCCGGAACCCTACCTAACTCTGAGAGTAGGTTATGGTAACGACCGTTGACATATACTACTTGGTCCATTATGAAGTTGCATAGGTCACCTACCATCTCTATTAGCTCATCATCCTTGTAGACATCCTCTCGCACATTGTGCTCTTCTTCCCACTACATTGGTCACAAAAGCCAAGTTTAGTTCTAGAGAGATTGCAGAGCTAAGTTTAGTTCTAGAGAGATTGCATACATCATACTACGACCTACTAAGGGATTCGAACTTACCAATTTAGGGTGTCTCCTGTAGCCCTTACAGTTACTGATGAAGTTACATACATAATACCCACAATGGAGACTCCCTGGCTTCTGCTTGGGGTACTGTGTGTGTTTCAATTCGCATATGAAAATGTCAAGTACAAGTATTGAAAACCACGTAATCTAGTGCCAAACTATAATGCACTTACCGAACACATAGTTTTGTAAGTCAAGTGGGTCCCCATCTCTAGATTATGTATGCCATCGTAATTTGTGACATATGTCCTGAATGCCTTGTACAAAAGAAACTTAGTGTGTAGAATTCAACATCAAAGTGAATCATATAATGTCAATAGGATTATAAATTTGCTTACGTCGTGAGAACCGCACAGAAGTCCATATATGTATCGGGGTCAAAATCAGAGAATCACGATGTATGCCATGTTTCTCCCGAGGCCGAGGCCTATGACTATCCGTGATTACCGCATGAGTTTTAAATATAGAATAGACACATAAGTTTGTTTGCATCAAAATGAGATATACCGAACAATGTTTAAGTGTACAAATAACTCACCCGAAGTGGTATGGTATCCATATTGTTTTGTAGTTTTTGAGATACTTTATGTATACGGCCATCCACGACGCAACCCTAAAGCCCTCATCCTTTATTTTCGCGAAGCGGATCGCCTCTTTCTCCTCAACCGTCTTCCCAGCAGCTAGCTCTGGCCCATCTAACTTCCAATCCTTTGGGAAGTTAAAGGTTATCCCCGCTATAGGTCAGGGTCCATATACCCGCCTCTAAAGACTTTGTAGCTTTAATGAAGTGGGCTTGCATTCTATAGATCACGACGTAAGTTAGTTACAACAAAATCCAACTAGGTTACATTGAGCTCATCTCAAGAGGAAGAGGACTTACAAGCACCAAAGTGCGAACCCGATTCATCGACATTGAACCGAGGCAAAACATTTCACGACGTCAAGTCGAAGGAAATGGTAGTAGTTGGGCCTCCAAATGTGCCCTCGGGACTATAGCTTCCACCAATTTCAGTTTTGTTTTTGAAGCATGCAAGAAGTACCAATCATGGAACCTTTTCATTCCAAGTGGCATCTTTTCGATATACCGGTTTGGTAGGAAAGGTTTGCCTCTTTCATATTTTCTCGGGCAATCCTTGGTCCACTTGATGCCTTCCAACTTTGGATACTTCTTTGCCGCTTTGTATTCTGAGGGATCAACGGTTTTCCTGTAGGCAAAAGTGTTGGTGCCTGTGTTCTCAGGCTTCTTTCGGTCATGAGCATGCCACTTCATCCAATTGGTCTTCGGCAGCTCCACAAAAGTTGTCGACTTTGTGTCCTTTCTTATCATGATGGGGATCTTCTTTCGAGCTTCAGATTGTTTAGAAGACTGTGCCATCTCTTCAAGGCCTTGCTCGGGGCGAGCTGGACATGGTTGTGGCTCGGGAGGCACATGGGGCGTCACATCACGCTCTGGCTCGGCATGAGCTTCACCTTGTTGTGGCTCGGGAGGCACTTGTGGTGCCTCGGCATGAGCCGGCAGGAGGTTGTTGCGGCGCTTACTCACATGTGGCATCTCATCATTCTCTATTGGTGCCCCCTCATCATGCTGTAGTGGTGCCCCCTCACCATGCTCTGGCGGTGCCCCCTCATCATGCTCTGGCCGTGCCGCCTCATCATGCTCTGGCGGGGCCGCCTCATACATCCAGTTCTCCTCACGAGGTGAATAGCCGATCTCTCCATCCTCAAGGCGGACTGTCTCTAGATGTGCATCACTCGGAGTTGGCGATGTAACATTCAACACAATGTCCTTTTTGTACCAGAGGATGAACTGTTTCGTGAGTAGTCCGAGCTCACGTACCCCCTCGCTATTTGGAAAATCAACATTATGCTTCTCATAGCCGGGTTTCACGGTTAGCGCCTCGACCTTAGTGTAGTCATCCGGGACCGGGTTGCCGTGCCGATGGCGCCCGGAGTTGGAGGATATGCCACACCCGTTGCCACCTCGCCATCACCGTGCTCCCGCCGACGGCGTCAACAGGGTGCAACTAGTTGGCCGTTGTATGTGATCGACGAGGCGGGGGCGCTACATTGGAACCTTGGCCGCTTCGAACAACAGAGGGCTGCTTATTATAGCCAAGTCTTGAGGCGGCTCCATTTGTGTCCGCCGCCGCAGACAATCCCCGTCGCTGGAGTCTCTCGGGTCGACTATTTCATTCACTATGGATTGAAGAGTCTCCGGGTTTCTCCCATGTTTCTTGTACATCTCCTCTCCGCATTGAGCTTGAATCCATCCTTCCATGTCGTATGTTTCCCTAACCCCCCGACACGGCCTGTGCTCTAAGTTTCCCCAAGGGTAAGCTCGCCCCTCTCTAGCAGAGTGAATGTGCCCTTCTCGCGTCTTCAAGATATTTCATTATCCTTGACACCGCCTCTTCGGTCTCTCGGCTTGGAAAATTTCAGACTTGCTCCCGATTCACTCCTTGCAAAGACCCAATGCTTGGTGCGGGTTCTCGGTTTCGTCACTCATGTGTTCCCAGCAGCTATGGCATCTCGCTTCCATCTTACGAAACACATGTGCCTTGCCATCATAGCCACCGGGCCTAGACGAGGGTGGTGTATGTTCTTCTTCGCATTCAAGCGGTTCTTTTCACTTAGGGCCAAAGCTTCCCGGCGTAGTCTTGTCACCACGAGCAACGCCCAGACAGCTGAGTTATTTTTCCATACTTTTGGTACGGAGTTAACCCTTTTGGATGTACTCTTTGTTCAGCTCATTCTTCCACCGTCGGAAGGACTCTCCCATCATCTTCATAGCACGTCGCCTTACTAGTTCTAGGCTCGCCGGAATCCTAAAATCGAAATTTTTCAACGACGGTCCCATAGGGACTTCTTTTCATCTTCTGTGATGTTTTTCCAATTAGGGATTGCTGGGTTACAATTGTCTTTCACGAGTGCCCCAATCGCATTGCGGTATTTTGCTCTGAAGGCTTCTGGCTTGAGGACCTGCCCTTCTTCCCCGACCTCTTGAATCACATAGATCATTTTGTCGTTGGATACATGTTTGGCTTCACGGCCCTCGTTTCTTCCTTTCTTTGGTAGTCGAGGCCGAGGTTGTGCCCTCAGGTTATGGAGCGAGGCCACATTGGTAGTCTCCCGTGCATGTTGCCTCGCCTCTCCGTCCCCTACTCCGTCGTTTTTGGCAAAACGTGCCGGACGCCGACGTCGTCTTTTCGGAGGTGGGGGAGGAGCCTGTATAAACAACAGGTCAAAGTGTTACCAGAGGTAAGCAAAACATAGCGTTACCAAACTTTATGATTTACTAAGGGACTTTCATATCCCTACCTCCTCGTCGACCTCGTCGTTTGGATCAAAGTCCTTGTCCAACTCATCCGCCGTTGGCTTATGTCTGGGTTCTCTGGGGAAAGGATCCTCGGGACTTTCATATGCCGAGGATGAGCCATCGTCCCCGCCAGAACCTTCATCATCCTCTCCTTCTCCTCCCGCTTCTCCCACTTGGTCCTCAGCAAGATCCTCTTGAGTAAGCCTTTCTAGATTCTGCAACGCCAGTTTTTCGAAATGCTCGTAACCAAGGCTCGGATGCTCTTCAGGTGGGTTGGATGGGGTTGCATTCCTTGTTGTCTCCGCCATCACGTGATTTGTTCTAACAGAGGCAAGGAATAAAGTGTGCTTTAGTATGAGTACTAGTAGTCCTAGTAGTAGTACTAGTAGTCCTAGTACTAAGTAGTAGTAGTAGTAGTAGTAGTCCTAGTAGTAGTAGTAGTAGTAGTAGTAGTAGTAGTAGTAGTAGTAGTAGTAGTAGTAGTAGTAGTAGTAGTCCTAGTAGTAGTAGTAGTAGTAGTAGTAGTCCTAGTAGTAGTAGTAGTAGTAGTAGTAGTAGTAGTAGTAGTAGTAGTAGTAGTAGTAGTACTAAGTAGTAGTAGTAGTAGTAGTAGTAGTAGTCCTAGTAGTAGTAGTCCTAGTAGTAGTAGTAGTAGTAGTAGTATATATATATATATATATATATATATATATATATATATATATATATATATATATATATATATATATATATATATATATATATATATATATATATATATATATATATATATATATATATATATATATATATATATATATATATATATATATATAGGATGCACATGGGATGACGACGAAGACGGCGGGCACGAGACCGGGAGGGGAACCCTAGGGTTTCCCCGGCCCGGCGGTGGCGCAGAGAGGTGGGGTCGGGGTTCCGCGATGGCGGGGCGGCGACGGCGGAAACCCTAACCGCCGTGGGCGGTCTTCTTGGCGCGGGAGGACGGAGAGGTGGGGGCGAGAGCACGAAGACGGCGAGGGACGGACCGGCAGCCGGTTCCTCGCGCCGCCGGGCGGCGGAGGATGAGGCAGGGGCTGGGTTCGGCGCGCGGTGGGCAGGCGGAAACCCTAGGGGCCGTCGGCAGCGGAGGAGAGCTCTGGGAGGGGAGCGAGGCGGAGGAGGATCCAAGAGGGCGAGGCGCGGGCGGCGGCGCGGCGGATTTGGGCTCCGGCGGCGCGGATTTAAGGCGGCTGACGCCGTCGTCGGAGAAGAAAGCGCCCCGGACTTAGCCGATTTGGGGACGCCCGAGGGGTTCTCCCCTTTATATCCCGGTGCACCAGTGGGGGCGGCTAAGGAGCCGGCCGCCCCTTACAGGTGCTTTTTTTTTGTTTTTTAAATAATTTCATAAAAATAAAAAAAATAGTATTAGCTTAAAAAAATAGGAAAAAAATGTCTAATAATTCTTAAAAAACAATATATATTAAATTTAGTAAAAAATTGAATTAGTAAAAAGAAAAAGAAACAATTTTGAATTAGAAAAAATTGAATTATGGTTTTTTTTTTTAAAAAATGGCACTTTGACCGTATTTTTGGGACCCTAGATGGCCTCGATGCAAAAGTGATGAACAGCAAGTTTGATCCACTCATCAAGATACATATTTTCTCCAATGGTCACCTTTTCATCTCGGGATTGTTTGGACCACTCAAACTTTGAAACTTCAGTTTTTCGCGGCTAGACGGGTTTTAAACCCCTAGACGGGCCCACCTCGAAAAGTCATGAACATCAAGTTTGATCCACTAATCAAGACGAACAATTTATACAAAGGTCATTTTTGCATTCGACGAAGCGTTGCGAAAGTGTAGCTCTAAATCCACTCGTCCCGCATGAAGTTTCATTAAGTCCGTGGGATTCAAGAATTTGTGACTAGAGTTTACCAACACTTTCTCAAATGCAAAAATGGTCTATGTATGAAATATTTATCTTGATGATACAAAACTATCTTGTATTCAAAAGTTTTTCATTTGAGGTCATTTGGTGCCTCGTTTGACTAGAGTTGACCAAGTCTCGCCTTGAATTTTCAAACCCTGTGAGAAGAGTTTACTAAAACTTTTCCAAATGCAAAAGTGTTCTATGTATGAAATATTTATCTTGATGAGATGTAACTATATTGTATTCAAAAGTTTTTCATTTGAGGTCATTTGGTACGTCGTTTGACTATGGTTGACCAAGTCAAACCTCTGTTTTTTTGGAAAATACACGTTGACCGGACCATAAATGGCCTCAGATGCAAAAGTGATGAACAGCAATTTTGATCCACTCATCAAGATACATATTTTCTCCAATGGTCACCTTTTCATCTGGGATGGTTTGGACCAAAACTTTGAAACTTCAGTTTTCGCGGCTAGACGGGTTTTCCCCCTAGGCGGGCCCACCTCGAAAAGTCATGAACATCAAGTTTGATCCACTCGTCAAGACGAACAATTCATACAAAGGTCATTTTTGCATTTGACGAAGCGTTGCGAAAGTGTAGTTCTAAATCCACTCGTCCCGCATGAAGTTTCATTGAGTCTGTGTGGGATTCAAGAATTTGTGACTAGAGTTTACCAACACTTTCTCAAATGCAAAAGTGTTCTATATATAAAATATGTATCTTGATGAGACAAAACTATCTTGTATTCAAAAGTTTTTCATTTGAGGTCATTTGGCACGTTTGACTAGAGTTGACCAAGTCTCGCCTTGTATTTTCAAACCCCGTGAGAAGAGTTTACTAAAACTTTTCCAAATGCAAAAGTGTTCTATATATGAAATATGTATCTTGATGAGACAAAACTATCTTGTATTCAAAAGTTTTTCATTTGAGGTCATTTGGTACCTCGTTTGACCTAGGTTGACCAAGTCAAACCTCTCTTTTTTTTCGGAAAATACACGTTGACCGGACCTAGATGGCCTCGAGATGCAAAAGTGATAAACAACAAGTTTGATCCACTCATCAAGATACATATTTTCTCCAATGGTCATCTTTTCAGCTGGGATTGTTTGGACCACTCAAACTTTGAAACTTCAGTTTTTCGCGGCTAGACGCGGGTTTTCGACCCCCTAGACGGGCCCACCTCGAAAAGTCATGAACATCAAGTTTGATCCACTAATCAAGACGAACAATTCATACAAAGGTCATTTTTGCATTCGACGAAGCGTTGCGAAAGTGTAGCTCTAAATCCACTCGTCCCGCATGAAGTTTCATTAAGTCTGTGTGGGATTCAAGAATTTGTGACTAGAGTTACCAACACTTTCTCAAATGCAAAAATGGTCTATCTATGAAATATTTATCTTGATGAGACAAAACTATCTTGTATTCAAAAGTTTTTCATTTGAGGTCATTTGGTGCCTCGTTTGACTAGAGTTGACCAAGTCTCGCCTTGAATTTTCAAACCCCGTGAGAAGAGTTTACTAAAACTTTTCCAAATGCAAAAGTGTTCTATGTATGAAATATGTATCTTGATGAGATGTAACTATATTGTATTCAAAAGTTTTTCATTTGAGGTCATTTGGTACGTCGTTTGACTATGGTTGACCAAGTCAAACCGCATTTGGAAAATACACGTTGACCGGACCATAAATGGCCTCAGATGCAAAAAGTGATGAACAGCAATTTTGATCCACTCATCAAGATACATATTTTTTCCAATGGTCACCTTTTCATCTGGGATGGTTTGACCACTCAAACTTTGAAACTTCGTTTTTCGCGGCTAGACGCGGGTTTCGACCCCTAGGCGGGCCCACCTCGAAAAGTCATGAACATCAAGTTTGATCCACTCGTCAAGACGAACAATTTATACAAAGGTCATTTTTGCATTTGACGAAGCGTTGCGAAAGTGTAGTTCTAAATCCACTCGTCCGCATGAAGTTTCATTGAGTCTCGTGTGGGATTCAAGAATTTGTGACTAGAGTTTACCAACACTTTCTCAAATGCAAAAGTGTTCTATATGAAATATGTATCTTGATGAGACAAAACTATCTTGTATTCAAAAAGTTTTTCATTTGAGGTCATTTGGTACCTCGTTTGACTAGAGTTGACCAAGTCTCGCCTTGTATTTTCAAACCCCGTGAGAAGAGTTTACTAAAACTTTTCCAAATGCAAAAGTGTTCTATATATGAAATATGTATCTTGATGAGACAAAACTATCTTGTATTCAAAAGTTTTTCATTTGAGGTCATTTGGTACCTCGTTTGACCTAGGTTGACCAAGTCAAACCTCTCTTTTTTCGGAAAATACACGTTGACCGGACCCTAGATGGCCTCAGATGCAAAAGTGATAAACAACAAGTTTGATCCACTCATCAAGATACATATTTTCTCCAATGGTCATCTTTTCATCTGGGATTGTTTGGACCACTCAAACTTTGAAACTTCAGTTTTTCGCGGCTAGGCGCGGTTTTCGACCCTAGACGGGCCCACCTCGAAAAGTCATGAACATCAAGTTTGATCTACTCGTCAAGACGAACAATTCATACAAAGGTCATTTTTGCATTCGACGAAAGCGTTGCGAAAGTGTAGTTCTAAATCCACTCGTCCCGCATGAAGTTTCATTAAGTCTACGTGTGGGATTCAAAAATTTGTGACTAGAGTTTACCAACACTTCCTCAAATTCAAAAATGGTCTATCTATGAAATATGTATCTTGATGAGACAAAACTATCTTGTATTCAAAAGTTTTTCATTTGAGGTCATTTGGTACCTCGTTTGACTAGGGTTGACCAAGTCTCGCCCGGATTTTCAAACCCCGTGAGAAGAGTTTACTAAAACTTTTCCAAATGCAAAAAGTGTTCTATGTATGAAATATGTATCTTGATGAGACAAAACTATCTTGTATTCAAAAGTTTTTCATTTGAGGTCATTTGGTACCTCTTTTGACTAGGGTTGACCAAGTCTCGCCCTGGATTTTCAAACCCGTGAGAAGAGTTTACTAAAACTTTTCCAAATGCAAAAGTATTCTATGTATGAAATATGTATCTTGATGAGACAAAACTATCTTGTATTCAAAAGTTTTTCATTTGAGGTCATTTGGTACCTCGTTTGACTAGGGTTGACCAAGTCTCGCCCTGGATTTTCAATCCCTGTGAGAAGAGTTTACTAAAACTTTTCCAAATGCAAAAATTTTCTATGTATGAAATATGTATCTTGATGAGATAAAACTATCTTGTATTCAAAAGTTTTTCATTTGAGATAATTTGGTGCCTCTTTTTAACTAATTTTGTGAAAAACCTTGTAGGGGCCGGATCACCACCGCCCTTACTGAAAGCCTATAGTAAGGGCGGCTGGATCACCGGCCCGCCCCTACAGTGCATTAGCAGGGCGCGGTGGTGATCTGGCCGCCTCCCTGCCCCGGCCCACCGTAGGGCGGGCGCATCACGAGCCGCCCCTACTAGAAATGGCCAAGCGTTCTTACAGTGCTTTTTTCACGTAGTGTAATTGATCGATCTTGTGATGGAGTACTGAGACTACTGGGAGCTCTTTCCAGTCTCCATATCCACGCTGTCCTACACTACCTGCGACGACCTCAAGGCAGGTCTTCGCCAAATTCACAGTTTCACACACCACTATGTCTACATTTTAGTTGTCCGGATCTGCTTCCGTCCAGAGAGGTCACGATCCCACTGACGGCGGTCAGGCGGATGGAGATCAACCCTGGCAAAATTCCAGATGGGATCTTTGTTTGTCTGTGTCACTGTCAGCATCGTCGATTGTTTAGATGCACTGATATCCATCTCAATGCATATGCTCAGCTGACCCCACAGTGGACACTAGTATTTGCCTCTGTTCGAAGGCATATTGAACAAAAACCCTTGCGTCGTAGCCTAAGTGGCTTATGTGTGGTTGTGGTTGGTGGGTTTAATACCACCTTGGAAGTTTAGAAGTGTGAGGGCCAGCTTATATTATAAGCCTTGTCGTTCCAAAAGTATCACCCCCAGGTTAACCCTTTTACACGAAGCGAGAACGAAAGTGTAAGTGAGGTGCTACGCGTATGCAGGCCCGTTCCACGTGCGGAGTGGGCCAAATAAGCAGTTTTTGGACGCTGAGTGTTACAAATGGTATTCGGAGCATCAACCCATGCTGCACGTTGCCCGTTTAGAGGCGTACCTTGCTGCATGTTTAGGAGGGTAAGAGCCAGCTTATAAGCCTTGTCGTTCTAAATGTATTACCTTCGGGTTAATCCTTTTACACGAAGCGAGGACGAAAGTATAAGTGAGGTGCTACGCGTATACAGGCCCGTTCTATGTGCGAAGTAATAAACAGTTTTTTGGACGCGGGGTGTTACAATCTATACTTTTGTGAGAAAACAGTTTGCGGACTGTGAAAAGCTGACGCTCTTTGCCAACCTGAATAATAGAAGGGTTGGATTACTACTTTTTACGCAACGTCCTATATTGTACCATAGTTATTGTGAGTTAGTTCTTTTAATTTAATCCATTTGAGAAATGTCCATCATGTTAACTAAGCAGCATATAATTGGACACAATGTTACTATATATCAAAGGAGAAAGCTAAATATCAAATCTGAAAGGAGGAAGGTTTGCAGACCTAGGGGAAATTACATCTCTGACAAGCAGTTTAAGACATAAGTTGACAGCTGAATTTCAATTTTGTATCTTTTATTACTACACCTCTAGTAATAAACAAATACATACTTACAAAAAACTAGAGAAAAGATTATGTACAATTTTGTGGAGATCCCATATTTTATTTTAATTATGTCTTCAGTTAACATGGCAAGAAACAGGTCATACGACGGAACTCTGAATCTTGACAAATATTCTGACATTCCTTTTTATATATATAACTTCGCTGAACCTTTACTCAAAAATTCTGAACATTTGTGAGCACACTTTCGACTCAAAATTATGACTTTTGACTCTAAACCGCAGCACGTACCGAGCCACACTAATCCTGCTAATAGTGTGTGGGATCTCATCACGACACTAATTGACTAATAGTCTTCTTGAGCTTGCGATGGACTGGGAGGTCTCTCCATGTGCATCCTTACATGAGGTTAGCTGAGCAATAATATAGGCTCCCTTTGTTAGGGCTCTGTCTTCTCCGAGAAAACTATTATCTTTAGCCTCTCTGGAATAGTAGTTTTTCTAGTGAAGCTGAAACTCTCAGAAAATCTTTAGTAAAGCACTTATCCTATTTTTAAGGAATGGGTGCAAGAGATCAAATGACCATAGCGCCGCCCTTGCCTATTTGAATTTGATTGCATACATGGGTTATATATGTTTGACCTCAGTTTGTAATGTGTAGTCATTATCTGTTTTGATATTTGAGAATGTGAGACCATAGAAAATCATGAAAAAGCTAAGAAACAGGGGCTTCGCCTTTTTCGTGCAAAACACCACCAAAGGTGTCCACTGTCTACAAAGAAAGGAAATTTGTTGTTTTATTCCAAGATCTACGAGCTCAGACACTTTCCAAAGGTATCAACAAAATGCAAATTGGATTCACTCCTTCAGAAGTCGCTTAGCGTCATCATTTGGTACACTTCAAAAGTAGCATCTCAGATATCATTTGAGCTTCTTAAAGAGCTTTGGTGCTACCTGCAGATGCATGTTCATAGAAAATTGGTTATTCTCTAGCTTGGCAATGCTTTCCTACAACTAATTTTAACAGATGTAAAAGTGCAAGCTGGAATCGAGTACTTACACATTTGTCGATGCATGACCAGTAATCAAAATATTGCCCAGTGCAGTGTTTGTTACCAGAATCATCACTCTCGACTCTTGACACATCTCTACTACATATAATGCACTAAAAAAACATTCCTAAAGCCACACCATAAACTAACCCTTACAGTCATTATCTCTCCTAAGTGCACCCAAATAAATGCACACAAAGCTCAACCAAACTTTAAAATGAAGGGACAAGATCCATTCTAATCTCTCCTTTCTCTTACTCACTCAAATCCAACGGACCAGAATGCTCGGATCAAACCTCCTCACTCATCCCTCATCACTCCCCCCATCCCCTCCCGCGCACGGCCCTACGCGCGACGGACCGCGGCGCGAGTCGCGAGGCGCCACCCTGACGCCGTCTGTACGGCTCCCTGAGGCCATACTTCGCACAATCAAATCTTTACCTATCGAATCCTGGGTCCAAGCTCAGGCCATTCATTGGGCCACGTCGTCGGTTTTTCTCAGCCATCGGATTTTGATCGGACGCGCATAAATCGGCATAAAACCTAGCGTCTCTAGAGCCTTCGTCTCGAGCCGCCTCCTCCCTCTGCCTTTTGCCGCCTCTGCGACCTCTGCTTGTGGTCACCAAGGGCCTTCGTCTCGAGCCGCCTCCTCCCTCTGCCTTTTGCCGCCTCTGCGACCTCTGCTTGTGGTCACCAAGGGCCGAGCGCTCCCGTGCCAGGGACCGGGGTCGCCATGGGACTATGCGAGGGGGGCCAATGAGGCTACCGCGCCGGCGCGCCCGAGCCCTCCGCCCGCGCGGCCGGGCCAGGTGACCGTAGCCGCCGTTTATGCAGCCCTCGCACGCGCAATTGGCTGGAGCACAGCACAGTCCGCGAGAACACACCGCGCGGCGGCCCAAGCAGCAAGTCAAATGCAAGTGCGCGCGTACAGGGTCCATGGCGTTGAATCCGCGAGCTGACACACCGACCAGCATAGGTACGGAACGAGATGGCTGGGAGCGCATGCAGCGGTTGGCTTGGGGGTGTGCAGAGAGGGCAGGGACCTAGCCAATACGCTCAGTGTCTCAAGCGCAGCACACGCTGGGCGTCCCTTCCCTTGGCAACCGGTGGAGAGTGGAGACCGCCCCAACGATGATGACTGGTTCCGTATTCTTTCTCCTTTTTTTCTAATTGCTACACTGCAGCCATTTCCCCTCCAAAAAAAAAAAAAAATTGCTGCACTGCAGCCGCGGTGTTTGATGAAATGTGCATGCCGGGAGCTTTTACTATTAGGACATAGGAGCACCATGATTAGATTTTCTGTTCTATGTATATGACGTAGTGTTCTATTAAATTCAAGTAATTATACAAATCACCAATGATAATTTACTGAAACCTTAGAGACAAACAGCTGATGCAAAACTAATATTCAGTATTACCGATCAATGTAGTATTTACACTGTCTAAAATAGCTTATTGTGCATAAATACTATTCATTCATTTTTATGATTTTTTATCCTAACTTGGGATCTGCTGGTATGTTGATTTTTCATAAACTTTAATGAATTATGTGAATGTGTATTTGGCTGGGGGGTTTTAGCAAAACGTAATGAGCTCATGGTGCATGTGTGGTGTAATTTAGTGCGTTTGGTATCCCATAATAGTTTGAGTATCTAGCTAGTAAGTTTCTGAGTTGAGTACCTATTTCTTACCCCCACAATAGTTTGAATACATGTAGTGCATTTTGCTCAAAAAAAATCCAAAGATCTCATTTAATATTGCAAAATTCACACAAAAAAATGTTTTAGTTCAGAAAAATATGATGATTTATCGGTACAATCGGCAGGTCCAACTGGCTCAAAATGGCAGGTACTCCACGCAGGCGCGCGGCAACGCCGCGCGTTGCTTTCTAGTCCCTCCCTAAAGGACGGCGCAGGACTCGCGGGAAGGGCATGGCGCAGGAACTCACGGCGGCGCGGAGGGCGGCCGACCGTCGGCCGGCGGCGCGTTGGGTGGCGGTGCCTCGGACCGCGGCGCGTCGGGATGCGACGCTCACACGCCGCGGGGGCGACTCGCGGATCGGGCGGCGGCGCATCAGCTCTCGCCTGCCGACAACGGCGGCCGCTCTCGCCGCCGCAGTCCGCCCGGCCGCGGTTCTCGGCGAACGCGGGCTGGCTACTGCCCCCGGCCACGGGGGCTAGGGTTCCGCCGGGTGGCGGCGTGGCGCCGGATGCGGGCTCATGGCCTCAGTGGCGGAGGCAGGTGCTGCTCTTTGCCCCTGTGCTTCTTATGGCGAAGCTGGAGCATCTCATGGTGCTTGCAAGCGTGCTCAGACGGCTTGAAGTTACGGCTCGCTGGGGGGCGGTATTCCCATCCTACAGGACCAGGAGGCAGCCCTGCCTGTAGTGCACGCTGCACGCGTTGCACAACTTGCTGCAGATTTGGCAGCCGGCGCTAGGCACCACCACGGGGGCCTGCACACGGACGACACCGGCGCGCCGCAGCAGCTGCGACACCGGGGAGGAGCACCGGCGGCCATGGAGCGGGTTCGTGGAGGCGAGGCGACGGTCTCGGCCAGAGCTCACGTCTGGGCACCACTCGGGCGGATCGCGGCGGCCACCAGCGAGCGCGGCCCGGGCCAGCGCGGGCACGGTCCGGGCGGCCACTGGCGGGCGCAGCACCAGCAGCCATGCTGCCATGGCGGAGTGCGGTGGTAGGTTTTATTTACATTTTGGTTTTTTATTCTGCGCATCCAATTTTTCTGTATGCGCTGATACAGGCTTGAATTTTTCTTGGTTTTTTCTTTTGACGAGTAGGCATTTTGACGTACATGCATTTGTGGTTGCATGCAAGTGAAGCAGCGGAGGTCAGTTAATCTGCGATGTAGCGAACTGCTCTTATACTGTAGTGTAAAATTGGATCAATTAACATGGTTTGCTCTTATACTGTACCTCGAATTTGGGTACTTCTTCTGTGGATTTCATTCACGTTCGGGATAATGCAGCTCTAGATGTACCAGATTATCGCTGACCTACCCAGAACATCATTGCTGTCCAAGGTCCGGCACATGTTCAGCAACACCTGCATCCTGTCTCTGGTGAGCACACTCATGTTTAATTTCCGTTGCCTAGGAACAATTGATGTTAGAAAACCTTTAGTTAATATTGTTTATTATGCAATTGCTTTTGGAGTAGTACATGTGAACGGAAACTTGATTTGAGGATGCCTTTGCATGCATTGTTTCAACTTTTTTAGTTTCTCTTCTCCAGTCTGAAATAAAAAGAAAATATAGAAGCTATTGATTGTCAGTTAATGGATAGCTATTAGGTGATCATGGATAGATTTAACACAATTGAATTAATCACAGATTGCATTCTATGATCTGGAGATGCTAACATTATCCATGTTGTCATTTATTTGCAGGGACAGAGTTTTGTGGTATCCATGCATCTGCGCAGGGCAATAGGTGTTGGTTTGTAAATTTGTCTTTGCTTACTTGTGTTGTACATGGTAGGTGCATATAAATATTTGAAATGTGATAATTTGAAAACATAAAACTGCTGGATTTCATTATGTAGACAAATCCTAAGAAGGCTCGTGAAGTGTTTTGAACAACAAGTGAGAGACATAACATTGCAGAATTAGTTTCTTAGAAACTGCGAGCACTATTCATAGATGTATTCAAAGACAACATATTTAACTTTATTTTTTCAACCATTCTTGTCTGAAAAGCATTCTGATACTACCTTGAAGCCTACAAACATAGGAACGACCAATTACTTCTAAGGGAAGGTCTGAACTGTAAGAAGCACTCTGCATTTTCAATGTACCTTGATCCAATTTGGGTAAAATATTGTGAGTCTAATAATTCAATTTATTACTCAATTTTTAAAATTCTAGAGAACTGAGAAAGCAAGGGAAAACTATATGTTGTTCTAATCAGACATAGGTATCTATATAATGGCAGCATATTTCTTTCTGAAAAAATTGCCCTTGTGATCTCAGCTTCTTAAATTCTTAATCAGACATAGTGCTGTTTCAGTTCCGGTTTGCTGAGACCCACTGTCTTATTGCTGCAAATTAGAAGAAAAAAACATGGTGGCTGCTGTGTGCTTGTGTGGGTGTGTTCATTTTTTCTTTCTGTTAGTTCAGTTGTAAATCCAAACTACATTAAAAACTATGGACACACCTAATATTGATAATTTTAACACCTATTAAATGTTGATAGGAATTCAGGGAAGTACCTAAGATTTTAGGCTTCATTTAACTTGGTTATTTTTGGCATAATTGTGCCTAATGCTTTTCATGGTTCTATGCAGTGCATAATTGACCTAAAGGACAATGTTCTCAGAGTGGAAGGTAGTAAGGTCTCAGTGCCCTTCTTATAAGGTCAGTGGATTATTATCGGCCACCTGTTAACAGTTTCTTCTAGCTGTAGTTCTTGAGAAGCCTAGACATGTTAGATATGCGTTCTTTAAATTTCATACATTGTTCTGGTTATTCACATATTCAGTTTGTAAGTTGAATTCACCAATCAGTCTGCCATTGTATCTTCAAAGAAATACATCTCTGCACACATACGTGATGAAGAGAAATTGTCTAAGTCTGGCATTGTATCTTTTGGAAGTATCAATACCATAGTTATATTACTATTATGCCAATATTGAGATGCTTGCAAGTCTTTACAGATTCCTACTTTAGGTGTTAGTGCTTGTAATGTGTGTTGGTGCTTCTGCTGTAAATCTCGGAGCATACCATTTGTCTTTGGATGCCCTAAAGACAGGGAATAAGGTTATTTTCAATCCTGGGCCTATATGCTTTATAGATGAGTTATCCTTTCTTTTACTATTGCAATTTTTGCTTCTACTTCTTCGGTGTACAAGTATAAATATATGTGAGCTTACAGTTTCATTATTTTAGGCAAATCGTCAATAGGAACCAAGTAACCAAGTGTATGCAGCTTGCAATCGGTGTTGGAAATTGTAGGGGTTAATATATTTCTGTTGTCTTTTTTGAAGAAAACAACAACCACCTGCTTTCCAGTAGTCTACAAAGATGTTTTACTTTGTCTCTGTAATTAAGTATGACCCGGATTTTGATTTTCCGCTTCCTGTTATTTAGCTCTCTTGTACCTCCTTAGCTGCAAAATCAAAGTTTTTTTTCTTCATCGTCAGACCATGCTCTATCTAGAGGCTGATAACAATCATGATCCAGATGATCTTCTCATTGTAGGTGTGCTATTGGCTGGCAGCCTGGCATTATACAACCTCAGTAAATTTTACAGCAGCTTTGACTAAGTTAACGTGTTTCCCTTTAGTTTGACCTTTCTGCTGTGCAGCGTCTTGTACATACTTGCATTCAAGCAAAGGATTAGACAAAAAAAAATTGTATATGCAGTTGTCATCCTGAATGAAATACTTTTGGTTTCCTGATATGTATTTTTGATCTCTCAATAGTATGTGAGGCATGATTTTATTATGCCTTGTTATGCATGAATGTATTCCCAATTATATTTATGGCCATATACAATTGCATGATACAATATATTTATGGTCATAGATAATTGTGTGATATAAAAACTTTGGAAAAAATCTCATCGTCTGGTTAATTTTAAGTGCATCCCTTAAATAAAACCGTAGCAACACACGGGCACTATACTAGTTTCTGAAAACAGACAGCCACCGTTAAAGGTTGGACAAAATTACTCATGTGCCAGGCGAGCATATTTAAAAAATGAAATATTACTATCATCCAAAGGGTAAAATAAAACTATAAGAAGGCTACTTTATGGAAGAATAGTAGGGGTCTACAACATCATATAGAGGAAATTGCAATGAAGATATATGTAATTCCAAACGTTCAGCTTAGGAGAAACCTATAGGAGTTTGGCAGGCACCACAATAATGTTATGCATGTCAAAAACAGGACCACATAGGAACCTATAATGTTTGAGTCAGTCTACAGACTAAACAAGTAAACATTACATTGGTTGAACAGGTAGTCAAAAGTTGATATTCAGAGCATCTCATTGCTTCATCACTTAGTCTGCATGCTGTATGCATGACTGCAGCTAAAGGATTCTGCGCACAACTCTCAGAATGGCATGACTGAGTTGTCAGACCAGGACAACAGGAAATGTGAATATAAGAAAATGACCAATATCACTTGACAATATTAGTTCCTGGTATTTTCCACTAAGAATAAGCCTAATATAAGGCAATGCAATGTTACTGCTTGCACATCTCTGGGAAAGTGGAACCATAACATTGGCTAAAATTCATATATTCACATGGATGAATAGAGCAAATAGGTTGTGCATGATCAGTTGGTCACACAGACCAAAAAAAAAAAAAAAAATTGACAATCCCAGTAACATCCCCCTGGCTAATTTGGTCAGGTACCCAAGTGTGTTTCGTGTGTTGATATAAAAGGTTCATGAGAAATTATTCTGCCATTTGACTTACCTTAATCAGCTACTTCTTGAACTTTCATGAAGGAAAATAAATAGTATCATAAAGAAACCATTGTGTCAACTGAAGAATATGTTAAATTATTGTTTAGGTCCAACAATGTGCTAAATGAGATTCTAAGAAGAAAGAGAGAGCAGACCTCATACTCATAAAGTGATTTAACACACTGTGGCTTGCATCGTTCCTCAAGATATTTCTTCTGATCAACAAGTTCCTCGTCCTCCCTGAGATAGACAAACATTAGAAAAGCAATGAACTCAAGACAAAAGGAAAAAGGGGAGCAGTTCAAAACATTCTAGTAATGGCCGACCCTTGTGCTGTGAATAACACTTCAGCGTTTAAGCTCACTAACATTGAGATTTGTGAAACACAGTACATCTGTAGATACTGTCAGCAAACAAGATGCCTACAGTAATCTTCTAGTTCTAGACAAAGGTTGCCAAACAAATCTCAGTTCTCAACTTAGCAGCAAGATAATGCTCATATAGAGCAGGGCATGGCATGATATAATAGCATTTTGGAGTCAGGCTGTGAAGAAAACAAATATACCGATTCATTCACCCTGTTTGCCCTCAGGAAACCATAAATCCCTTAAGCAAACCAATAACCCCCAACATAACATGGGCAGTTAACCTCCAACTATGGTGAAAGAGGACCATGAAGATATGTGTTAGACTGTTAGGTACCGCAAGGCACTACTGTGGAGCATGCTTGTAAGAAGTGACCTACATCAGAGCATAACAAGTGACCTAAATTGGCTGGATAAACAACTTGGCACAAGCACAAGGGAGTCCAGTGAACAGTAAGCTACGCATCAATCAACCTTACTCTAGTCCATCAGGGCAAGGTACTGTTGCCCTCTCGTGGCTGAAGCCGCGACCAATCAGCCGCACACAGCAAGCTAACCAGCTCGCGGAATCCTTAAGCGCGAGGCGCGGGCCTGCTGCATCCCAAGCTAGCTCAACCAAGTTCGAATCGAAAGAGAACAGCTACTCATACACCAGCCGCGCGCGCGCGGGGAGCAGCAGGGGAGCGAGATTCAGAAGGTAATAGTGAAGAACAGACCGAGAAGAATCAGGAGGTCGCGGGAGGAAGTATCACTCACATGGCGACCGACGACGGAGAGAGACGTGGACGAGAGGGTGCTGCAGCTGCTAGGGTTGGGATTGGGAGTGCCAGATTTGGAGGAAGCGGGGCGGGTTGCTGCTTTTTTTTTTTTTTTTTTTTTGATACTGGAAAGCAAGTTTCCAATCAGATACTTGCTCCGGGCAGGTCCCCAGAGACAAGACTGGTAACAAATTCGGGGACATGGCTCATGAAGACAGCCGAGCCAGAGCTAACCATGCTCGCCCCATATGTTGCAAGGCAATCTGCTACCTTGTTGCAACTTCACGGACAATGCCGTATAATATAATGATCAAAGGAGGCTTCAATAAAATCTCTAATCTTCTTGAAAAGGCCCCCATTGACACTCTTATCTAGATCCACAGTTGTAATCCCCTTCACTAGCTGTATTGCATCTGTCTCCAATATGATTCTTGCCATCCCCAATTGGTTTGCTCTCTCCAGACTATACAGCGCAGCCAATGCTTCAGCTTGAAGGGGACTAGCCACTCTCATCAGATTACCGCAGCCTCCTTCAAGAAATTGACCATTGTTATCCCTTATTACAAAACCCCATCCACCCTTGCTTGAACTTTGTTTAAAAGAGCCATCAACATTGATTTTGTACATATCTTCTGGGGGAGGCTCCCATTTTTTTTGTTCATGGTGAAGCTCAGAGATCACTGACTTTTCTTTCTTCCCAAATTCTGCAACATAATATGACACCATAGAACAGACCTCTACAGCTGTGGCCTTCTTCTCACCTGCATTTGCTTTATTTCTTGCCGACCACCATCTCCATAGGAGGACAATGATTTTTAATTGGATTGCCAAAGGAAAAGACCAGATTTTATTCATCATATCTCTACCAGACTGGCAAATTGCTAAGTCTCGACGAAAATCTTCTAAATTTAAGATCCTCCAGCATTCTTTCACTCTTTTACATTTAAAGAAAAGATGTCCACAGTCTTCATCCAGCCTATAACACATGGGACATAGAGTGTCCACCTTTATTGCTCTCCTTGCCAAATTTCTGCGTACAGCCAGACTATTATGTACTAGTCGCCACATAAACATCTTAACCCTATTTGGGACATTCATATTCCATATCTTCTCCCATCTGAAAGGTAGCTGTCCATCCAAGACTGCACCAGAAGATGTTGCATCCCTACCTGTTTCAATCTCTCTTCTCTGTATTGCCAATTTGTATGCTGACTTAACAGAAAAAAGCCCTTTCCTATCATAATACCATGCAGGTCTATCCTCCAAGTCCATATTTACTTTTAATTTGAGAATAGCATCAGCATCAAACTCACAGAAATTATCCTGTACCAATTGTTCATCCCAATCTCCTGTGGTTGGATCCAGCAAGTCTGCTACCCGTGTCAACACTGTTGCTCCTCTGCAAGTCACTGGCCGCCGCAAGATCCCATGTGGAATCCATGGATCAGTCCAAATATTCACCGATTCACCATTACCTATTCGCCAAATTATTCCCTCCTTTAGCAATTCAACCCCTTTTAGAATACTCCTCCAGGTGTAGGATATCCCATCATGTGGTACACATTGTAGAATGCTGCCATTAGGAAAGTATTTAGCCTTCAAAACCTGGCCACACAAAGTATCAGGAAAGACCAGAATTCTCCAAGCTTGTCTTGCTAGCATAGCTATATTAAACGAGATATAGGTCCCCGAAACCCAAACCACCCTTTTCTTTTGGTAGAGTCAGTTTATCCCATGCCAACCAATGAATTTTATTTTCCTTATCATTTTGACTCCACCACCACCTACCAATCATAGAATTTAAGTCATCACAAAGTCCTTTGGTCAGTTCAAAACAAGACATAGCATATGTCGGAATTGCTTGGATCACAGCCTTCACTAGAATCTCCTTGCCTCGCTTTAGACAACAACTTCTCCTGCCATCCTTGGATACGCAACCACACTCTCTTCTTTATATACTCAAAGGCCTTTTTTCTTGATTTTCCAATGGACACCGGTAATCCCAAATATCTCTCATTCTTAGCCTCCGATTGGATGTTTAGGATCTGTCTCATCTCATGCCTATCAACCGGGTTTGTGTTTGGGCTAAACAGGATGGAAGATTTATCCTTATTTATCACCTGTCCTGAAGCACTCTCATAGGCCTGCAAAATTCTTCTTAATTCTTGAGCATCCCCTTTAGAAGTCCTTAACAAAATCAAGGAATCATCTGTAAAAAATAAATGATTAATTCTAGGGGCTGTCCTGCACACTCTAATACCCTCAATTTTACCTTCCTCTTGTGCTCTTTGTAACATGGCCGACAAACCCTCCGCACACAAGATAAAAAGATAAGGGGATAAGGGATCACCTTGACGAAGGCCCCGCTGTGGGTAGATATGATTAGAGTAATCCCCATTGACCTTGATACAATATCTAACTGTAGAAACACACTTCATTATTTTTTCCACCCACTGTGCTGAGAAACCCAACTTCAACATTATCTTCTGCAAGAAACTCCACTCCACTCTGTCATAGGCCTTACTCATATCAAGTTTGATTGCAGCCACCCCATTTTTTTCCTTTCCTTCTTTGATTTAAATAGTGTGTCAGCTCATACGCTAGCAAGACATTATCAGTTATCAGTCTTCCTGGAACAAAGGCACTTTGGGAGGGTGAAATAATCTCCGGCAAAACTAGCTTGAGTCTATTTGCTAGGACCTTAGAAATGATTTTATACACCACATTACACAAACTTATGGGCCTCAGATCCTTTAAACTCTCCGGCGAGGCAGTTTTTGGGATAAGAACAATAACTGTATCATTCCAGCCAGCCGGCATAGCAGCCCCATTAAGCACCTTAAGTACTTCCTCTTTAACCTTTGCCCCCACTAGAGACCAAAACTTTTTATAAAAAACAACAGGCATACCATCTGTTCCTGGTGCCTTCAAATCCCCCATATCCTTTAAAGCTTCCCATACTTCATCATTTGTAAATGGCTCAGCAAGGTGATTATTTGCTTCTTGTGTAACCTTGGCTTCAACACAATCTAGAACAGTAGCAATTTGAGAACCTGCAGAAGACATGAAGAGCTGCTGGTATTGGTTAGCAATAAATGTTTTTAGATGTTTTCCCACCACCTCTCCACCCCCATCATCCTTCAACTTGTTTATCGTATTTCTCCTTTTCCTCTCTGAAGCTTGGGCATGGAAAAACTTTGTATTCCGATCACCCTTCGCCAACCATGTGGAATGTGCTCGTTGTTTCCAATAGACATGCTGCTGCTCCAATAGGCGTTCCAGCTTATATCTCAACAGCTTCTCCCTATTAATGTTCTCTTGAGTGATAGATCTCCTCCTCCACCTTTCCAACTCTCTTTTAGCATTTTTAATTCGCTTTTCTAGATCCCCAAGCACCTCACGATCCCACTGCCATAACTCCCTCAACACCTGTGACTGAATTTCCATGAGACTCACTTCACCCCCTCTGATAGCATTCTCCCACGCCTCCGCCACTCTCTCCCCACACTCCTCCTCCTCCAACCACCGGGCTTCAAATTTTTTCATTATCTCCAACGGCTTCCTCCAGTGAAACTTCTCTTTAACACCCGGATCCACAATGATAGGACGATGATCTGAGTGTCTAGGATCACCATTAATTACACGGACCAAAGGAAACTGAGCCCGCCAAGCGCTGTTCGCCACCGCCCTGTCCAACCTTTCTCTAGTATAGCTGGACACATTATGATGGTAATTCCACCAAGTGAAGGCATCCCCAACAAAGCCCAAATCATGCAAGTCACACTCCTCCAACACTTCACGAAACTTAAGCATGCTGCTCTCTGACCTTGCTGCTCCTCCCTCCTTTTCACAACTAAAAAGAATTTCATTGAAATCACCGCAACACAACCATGGGAGCTTACTGCGATTCTTCAAAATTCGGAGTAACTCCCAAGTCCTCTCCTTTTCTTCACCTCTCGACTCACCATAAATTCCTGTAAATCTCCAGGAAACACCATCCGCCTCCTTTATTCTAGCATCAATGTGGTATTTGGATAAGCTCAAAACCTTTGGATCCACCTCCTTCTTCCAAAATAGCGCCAAACCCCCACTCGACCTCACACTATCCTTTACCATCATATTTGTCATATTAAGCCTCCATCTCCACCCTTCCATCCACCTCCAATCGTGCTTTGTTTCCCAAAGAAACAAAACATCGGGGTCTTCCTTCTTCTGGACATCCAGAAGACCACGAACTGCCGGGCCATTCCCCAAACCCCGGCAGTTCCAAGCCACTAGCCTCATTTTGACCGGCAGGGCCGACCATGGGGGCGGGTTGCTGCTGGGACCGTGGTACGGTAGAGGACTAGCACGACACGAGGTTGACGACGCGAACTGATTCTAGGCTGGATGGATAGCGGGCCGTTGACTTGGGTCTCGCTCAGTCCCAATGTTCGTTGAAATGAGCCGAATTCAGTCATACATGGGCCTGTTCATGACTGGCCGGCCCAGTATTTTGGGGGCCCACTGCCATTTCAAAAATTATTTTCCTTTTGTGATTGTTTTCGTAAAGTTTGGGAAAATTTGAGAGATTTTGAGATGTAACAGTCTACTAGGCCATTCTCAGAACAAGAATAAGGGAGTCCAGTGAACAAAATATATTATATAAAGGTTTTTTTACAAAAAAGAAAGATATAAAAAACCCGTTACCCGTTTTCTCATCATGCATGTATCATCATCATCACCCGCTGCTGCCTGATTCATCTGCATCTTCTTCTTTTTTCTTTTTCTTTTTTTTTTGCGATCATGACTCATCTTCATCTAATCTAATTAATGAAGAACAGGTCCGATCTGTGATTCCATTTGCGCCGCGCCAATAATCCCTTTTTTAGGTTTGCTCACATGGGGATCATCATTGTCACAGTTGGGAAGAGCAGCAGATGGCTGAAAGGTGGACCAGATCAGATCCGATCCATCCTGGTCACTTCGTCAGAGGAGGAAAGAACACGGCCCGCCTTTCCGATCCATGGCGCTGCAGAATGATGGCGGGCGGAGAGACGAGCGAGCAGTTTGGCAGTGTGGTGTGGAGCACGCAGAGCTAGCTGTTCTTCGCTGGCCCTGCTGCCGTGCGCGGGCGTGGCCAACCCACGGTGTCCGCCCCTGCCCTGCCCTCATGGGCGATCATGGTCGCCGTCCGTCCTGATCATGGTCCCGATCATGGTCCGTCGGCCGGCCCGCCCCGAGGAGGAGGAGAACCCCCACGCCATCAGCCGACCGCCGGAGGAGGAGGACCCCGCGCCACCTACCCACCCCGGGCCTCCCATCCACGCTGTCCGCCGTGCCTGCCCCCGTCCCGAGTAGGTGGGAGAAAGGGAGGAAGAGAAGGGGAAGAGGAGAAGAGAGGAGGCCGAGAAGAGAGGAGGAGGAGGAGGGGCCCCGCCCTGGCCCCTCGCCCTGTCCGTGGCCTCCGACGTCCCTCCGACATCTAGGTATGCCCTTCCCTTGCTTCATGCTGTGCAATGGTGGTGGAGGAGGAGGTGGAGATGGAGGTCGAGGTGGTGGTGGGGCGCAATGGTGGAGGTGGAGGTGGAGGTGGAGGTGGAGGAGGTGGTTGTGGTAGTGTGGTCATTGAGGTGGTGGTGTGTGGTCGTTATGGTGGAGGTGGTGGTGTGGTCGTGGTCGTGGTGGTGGTAGTGTGGTGGTTGTGGTGGTGGTGGTGTGGTCGTGGTGGTGGAGGTGGTGCTGTGTTGGTGGTGGATTAATATATATATATGTGGCTATCGGCCATCATGCCGTATTTGTTCCCTTGATATGTGGTTGTCGGCCATCGTGCCGGCTTTTTCTTGCAAGTTTTGGAAACCTCTCCGTACAGGGGAGGTTCTGCCAAAATTTTTAACTTATAGTATTATGTTTCTTCTTTTGCAGAGAAGAGCCCATCGGAGGGGACCCGGAGTACCCCGATCGTCTTCGTCGGTGCTGCGGGTCTGCCTGCACAGCGTCACCTCGCCACTGCACCGACTCGCCACTACACCGCTAGCCTGACTCCACCACCACCATAGGTATAAATAACCCCTCCTCCCATATCGTTGTCGTAGATCGCATAACCTAGTTAGGCGTCTCCCGTTCGAAACAGATACGATCGGAGGTATGCGGATCTTTGCATATCTACGACTGTATCTATTTTGGATTGTCCATGTTTTTTGGACAGCCCGCGGATATGTAGATGGGTTAGTTTCCATGGTCTGCTTCGATCCGAGATAGAGTTTCGGCACCACCTCCCTGTTGTTCTTCAGATACGCACTCTCCCTGCCAGGACGTGTATCGGGAGAACAGCGGGGAGGTGCTGCCGAAATTCTATCTCGAATAGGAGTAGAGCATGGAAACAAACCTCATCGACACATCCGTGGGTGGGATTAGGACCTATCCTCACCCATTAGATAGTAGGAATATCGTGTAGATGCAATTGATGGTTATATTACTCGCTTGTGTATATGCTAGAGGATGGATAACCGTGAGTGGATGTACACAGGCCGCCCAAGTTAGGATCAGATAAGTGTTGAATGGATGAGCAAGACCGAGAAATTCTTGGACCAAGCATTTGGCAAGACTGCTAAAGGAGTGAAAGACACATTTTGTCCCTGCAGTGATTGCTTAAACAAGAAAAGAAAAACAAGGAAGGTCGTGGAGGAACATCTTTGCAAGTTTGGATTTATGCCAAACTATACCCGGTGGGTGTACCATGGTGAAGCCCATCGCATTAGAGAGGAGGTGGTGAGACCACGCTTGGAGGCGTTTGATGGTGATGCCGGGGTAGTAGACATGATGGATGACTATCACAAAGGACACTTCGCTGAAAGACCTACGGAGGAGGAGGAGGTGGTGGAGGAGGAGCCAGAGCCAACCGCAAAGGCGTTCTATGACATGTTGTCTTCGGCACATAAGCTCCTACACGAGAAGACAATGGTTTCCCAACTGGATGCCATTGGACACCTAATGGGGTTGAAGGCCCAGTACAACATGAGTTGAGCCTGTTACGATGCTATGTTCACGGTTATTGGGGGTTTCTTCCGGAGGGTCACATTCTGTCAAAGAACTTGTACGAGTCACAGAGACTCCTCGTGCACTTAAGATGCTGTATGAGCAGATACATGCTTGTCTAAAGGGGTGCGTCCTATTTAGGAAATAACACAAGGATGCAAAGTACTGTCCAAAGTGTAAATCCTCTAGGTACGTGGAGGTAGACAAAGGTGATGGCCAGAAGGAGCAGCTTCAGGTCCCCATGAAAATCCTATGGCACCTTCGGATCATACCGAGGCTCCAACGGCTATTCATGACTGAGGAGTCTACGAAATAGATGACATGGCACAAGAATGGCGTTCGATACAACCCTGACAAGTTGGTACATCCAGCCGATGGTGAAGCATGGAAAAGCTTTAATAGCAAGCATCGTGACAAAGTTGCAGAGGCCCATAATGTAGGTGTTGCGCTAGCAACGGATGGGTTCAATCCTTATGGAATGATGTTGGCCCCATACACTTGTTCGCTCGTGTTCGCTATCCCCCTCAATCTCCCTCAGGGTCATCCTTCAATGGCAGTACGTATTCTTGACGTTGATAATTCCTGAACACCCAGGAAACAAAATGGGTGTGTTCATGGAGCCTGTTTATGATGAATTGATCAGTGCTTGGAAGGATGGGGTATGGACTTATGATAGAGCTACAAAGAAAAACTTCAAAATGCATGTTTGGTACCAGTACTCCATGCATGACTTCCTGGCGTATGGGATATTCAGCGCCTTGTGTGTCCACGGGAAGTTCCTATGCCTGGTATGCAAGGCAGCTCTGGAGTTCATTTGGTTGAAGAAGGGTGGCAAGTTTTCATTGTTCGACAAGCATCGACAGTTCCTCCTTCTTAACCATGCATTTAGACAAGACACCAAGAACTTCATGAAAGGTGTCATGGTGACCGACCCTGAACCTCAGAAGATGATTGGTGCCCAGGTTCATGCCTAGATAGATGCTCTCGTGGTCAATCCAAAGAAAGAGGGTCCAAGGAAAGATTGCTTTGTGGGATATGGTGTGGAACATATGTGGACTTATAAGTCGGGCTTGGAGAGGCTTCCCTATTTTGGCTTCTCCTTCCACATAACATAGATGTAATGCACACTAAGAAGATTGTCGCCGAAGCACTTTGGGCAACACTCATGGACATTCCTGATAAGACAAAGGACAACCCTAAGGCCAGAGTAGACCTAGCAATGCTATGCGATAGACCAAAGCTAGAGATGCTGCCTCCAAGGAATGGCAAGCCATGGAAAAGGCCTAAGGCCGATTATGTCTTAGAAAAGAAGCACATGATGGAAGTGATACAATGGATCTAGACATTAATGTTCCCTGATGGGTATGCAGCGAATCTGAGGAGGGGAGTGAACCCATCTACTGGCCGAGTCTTAGGGATGAAGAGTCATGACTACCACATATGGATTGAGCGGCTTCTTCCGTCGATGGTTCGAGGCTACATCCATGAGCATGTCTGGCAGGTGTTGGCAGAGTTGAGCTTTTTCTTCCGCCAGCTTTGTGCCAAGGAGTTATCTAAGATAGTGGTTGAGGAGTTGGAAAAAGCGGCACCTCTGTTGCTCTGTAAGTTGGAGAAGATCTTCCACCCAACTTCTTCTTGTTGATGCAGCATTTGATTTTGCACCTCCCATCCAAGGCACAAATGGGGGGCCCGTGCAGAACCGTTGGTGCTATCCAATCGAGAGATGTCTAAAGATTCTTCGCAAGAAATGTGGAAACAGAGGCAGAATTGAGGCTTCCATCACAGAGGCATTCATTCATGAGGAGATAGCAAACTTCACAACACCATACTATAATGAGAACCTTCCTAGCGTGCATAATCCACCCGCTCGTTACAACGATGACGAAAATGAATCGACCCTCAGCCTTTTAAAGGGCCACATGGGAGAGCAAGTGCAGTGACCACAAAGACCTTGAGCAATGAAGAGTGGTGCAAGATCATGCTATACGTGTTGACCAACCTTGACAAAGTGGAAACGTATATGGGGTAAGTTCTCAACGAACTTGTTACATACTCTGTAACTTTTCTGCATCCAACAACCTTGTTTCTTGTCGGTGCAGGGAATTTTTTGATGAATCCTGGCATCAATCAAGAACACCTTCTGACCATGAATGAGAGACCCTTCTTAACCATGGTTCGCCTGATTTCATTACATGGTTCCAAAAAAGGTACCGTCCAACTTAGCTCGTACTTAGCTTGACATTCCAAGTTGCCTGATTTCATTTCTATCCTGCTTGAGCTTGCAGTGCCAAAGGAATGTGTCTATAAGTGCTTAATTATGACAGGTTGCCAATGGCTTTGACTATAAGGTATCGTCATTTAACGCTTATGACGTGAATGGATATCGCTTCCACACAACAAGGTACGAGCAGAGTCGGCCCAATCGAAGGACCACGAATACCGGAGTTTTTATGCCCAGTACTGATGAAGAGGAGTATTATGGGACAATTGAAGAAATATATGAGCTCCACTTTCGTGGTTCCAAAGCACTTAATCCTGTCATTTTCAAATGCCGGTGGAAAGTCCCCTAAACTTGGGCTAGTCGAAACTCGACAGGATTCCTTCTATCCAGGAGATGATGTCTATATTGTGGCTCAACAAGCCACACAAGTTTATTATTGTCCATATGCTTGCAAAACTGATCCACGTCTTCAGGGTTGGTATATTGTGCATAAGGTATCGCCACACGGTAAATTACCTCGCCCAAACGATGATGATTACAACTTCAACCCAAACACGCATGACAGAGAGTTCTATCAACAAGAAGAGGGGCTACCAGGGATGCTTTAGATAGACTTAACTAGAGAGATCAAAATGGAAGTAGATGAGGAATGGGTTGTTGACGAGGACGCTGCAGATGAGGTGCATGATCCGAAGGACTTGGAAATGCTTGACCGACTGCGACTAGGCAATGACAATGATGACGATGAGGCTGTTGAGAATTTGGACAATCTTGATAGTGATGATGACACCTATCGTCTGTTGGTGTTTCTTAGCAAAAGTAGCAAAGTCCGCAAGCGCACGAAAATACCGTTGTAGCACTTCACCCGGTGATACACATGGTATCGTAAACTTCCACGAAGAACGGTATGTGTAGGTTCTCTCTTAGCTAGTTGCCCAGAGGGTAGGAGGGATAACTCAGGTAGTGAGGTTCACTAGTGGCAGGATCCTTAGAGAAAAGATATCCAAGCTTGTTAAGTCTTTACTTCGGGCACCAGGAATTAGCTCTACTCCGAACCCGAACGTGGGGGATACAAGGGACGGACAGGGCTATCACCACCTACCGCCTACCCCTCAACCGTGGAGTCTGAGGCAAACGACGGTAGCTTCTAGCTTAGACACCACATCTACGCTAGTCGCTACAGCTCCAGCGGTGGCCAGGAACACCCGTCTTTATCAGGGGTCCTCTTACTAGAGCTTTTCGCCCAAAGAAGGACAGACGTCGAACCCGTAAAGAATTAACAAACAAGTATAACTTTGCTTAAGGAATGAACCAAAAGAGAACACGACTCTTACTTCCAAGTAGCAAGAAGCCGCCGAGAACAAGCGTGGAGTGAGCCGACAATTCCGGCACTCCTCCACGTGGAAGACGAAGCTTCCGGGAATCTCCAAAGAAACTCCGCTAACTTGCTCTCTCTCACTCCTTACTTAGACTAGCTAGAAGCTAGGAAATGGCTCCACTCCTCCTCTTCTAAGTATATCTTGTGAAAAGAAAATATGGTAGAGGGAGAGAATGGAATAGAATATGATGATGATGATGATGTGTGGAGCCTTCTTCCCCTTCTTAAATAGTGAGTGGAGGTCGGTTGGAGGGGAATATTCCCGAATCCACAGCGCACCGTCCTCCAGGAGCCTTCAATGTATCGTCACGAAGAGGCCTGTCGTGAGGCGACACGTGGAGGGGGAGATCGCCCCCCCTGGGGCGATCGCCCCCAGGCAGCGCCGTCCCCTGACCAACTTGGGCCGTGTCCTCGTGGTGGATTTCTTTGTTGTATGTCCCGACGGCTTTGTTTTTGTTTTCTCTTCTTGTTTTGCATTGGGCCAAAATATGTTTTGTCATTTTATAATTCTTTTCTCCATATTTGGCCCATAACACATGTATTTCTATAAATATCCTGCAAAACAAAGAGATGCACCAAAACTATGGAATGTGTTAGTGAAAATTCCTATTTCTAGTGGTTTTGGTGATTCCTATGCTAATGTTGGCGGGGTTAGAATTGAGTTAAGAACCGCCAACAAAACCCCCCCACACTTAGCCCTTTACTCGTCCTCGAGTAAAGCTTGAAGGACTAAGGTGGTAAAATTCTCCAAGATGTATAACCTGCATACAAAGTATTCCAAGCTTCACCTGTATCTGTGAACATTCATGGTGTCTACCAATTTATCATATAGCGATTGACAAGTGGAATAGCCTGGAATCAAATCAACTTACTCTACTCAAACTTTAGAGGCTTGGGGTTTTTGAATTTTGAAAAGAAAGGTAGCTTTTGCTTCCTCAGGTGATGCTCTCAGTCGCTCTTTTTGTGGATTGTATTCCTCACCAGAGGCTCTGTTGCCTCAAGGTACATCCTACTCTATAAGCTGATATCTGGAGTTTGTAGGTATGGATGTGGTGTCGCTTACCTTGCATATGTTGCTGCGTCAGAGCTTCGGATCATTGGAGAAAAGGACATAGCCTTAGATTGAACATGTGCAAGTGTGTGGGATATATGTGGGTGGAACTCCTTGATCATGCTTCTCTCTCTTTTTATTTGAAGGAAAATATGGGCTTCCCTACAAGTCTTTTTCTTTTCCTACAAGTCTTTTTCTTTTCCTCCTCTCTCTCTTTTTTTTTTATCTCATAACTAGTATGGAGGAGATCTTTTTCTTTTCTCTTTTCTTTTCTTTTCTTTCTTTTTCTTTCTAATCTGATCGGGGTAGTAATTCTAACGAAGCCCATATGTTTGCAAGTGACAATGATACAGGGAGAGAGAAGCTCATGGTCCTGAGGGTGGAGTTTTTATTTTGGTGGAAAGGATGCGCGACTCTCGGTGTAAGAATCGGCACGATTTATTTGTTGGGTGTATGGTGTGCATGACTCTCAGTGTAAGAATCGGCACGATTATTTGGTGGGTGTATGTGAAGCTCGATCTTGGGGATATGAAACTTTTCTCGCATAGATCACAAAGTCTAAAACAGCTCAATGCAAAGCAAGCGGCTATGTGGCTAGTGAAAAGATGAGTATTTTGGCTCGTAGGAATTTTTTTCATCACTAAGGAGCAAGCTAAATGATTTTAAATTTTTGTAAATAAAACCCAAGCCAATAGCAAGAGAGAAAAAGTCTCATATCTTCCTTCTGTATCGCACATGACAATAACTTAGATAAAGTTGGGGTCCCTAACAAAAGTTGATCACAGATAATAGGATTTTGGCGAGGAATACAAGGTATGCAAATCATAATCATAAAGAGAAAGGAGTAGCAATTTTTTTTAGTGATCAAAGTTTTGATAAAGGAAAAATATTGTAGCGAGTGAGAGTGTGCACAAACCGAGTTTTTGTACCATGCCGGACTTGTTTGTTGCACATTGGCAAGACCATGCGTTCCTTCTCCCCCCACACTTGTTTTTGTTCGCATCTTTTAATTATGTGCAGCTCAAAGGACAAAAACAAGTGGAGACAAAGAGGCACAAATATTGCGCAAATAATATTTATTGAATTATAAAACTGGATACAAAAAGGCGCACTCGAGATGTGAAGAAAGAAAGGAAATAACAAGTGCTGAAATTTAAAGTGCAAGCGTGCGCCTATTTATTTGCTAGCGTGCAGCGAGTCATCACTTGGGGATGGGCATAGCATGATCCATGTGGGCTGCCTTAGTGACCCTAGTGAGCTTGGTGATGTAGCTAAGGCGATAGCTTTGGAGCTTCCCCTCTAGATACGCTCTATTGGTGTTACTAGTTTCTAGTTCGGCTTCTATCGTAGCCACCAAGCCATAGAGCGAATCTAACCTCCCACTAAGAAAGTTCAGCGTGGGAGGTTTGGGACATGGCACCTCACTTTTGCTCTCAAAAACGTTGGGCGCCTTTCTAGTGTTTTTCCTAGGAATCCTAATAGGTGTTCCCGACGTTGTCCCGGTGGAGCGTGGAGCAGGGGTTTTACGCACGAACCCCTTGCCACGTCCACCATTGGGCTTGTCCACCCCAACAAGGGTGTGAGAGAGGCTTTCTACAGCGGTATGGTAGGACGAAGTGCTGTCCGAGAGTGTCTTCATAGGGCGCCGACTTGGCCCGGCGATGTCGGCGGAGGTTTTTCTTGATGCCGAGTGCTCCCGTGGTTGGCCTCCTTGTCACCGCCTTCCTCACCTTTGCTCCGGTCAGCGGAGCTCTTGAGCGGGCAGTGGATTTCAAGCTATTGCCATGGCTTGATCCACCACTCGGTGGCGGCATGATGGCAAGAGGCTCCATCGCCATCATCTCCTCTTCTTCCCTCTCCAACTCCTCTTGAGTGAAGGATGGTGCCAAATCGACATAGGTGGACTTGTAGAGAGACAAAGCGTGCCTGGCCATGGTTTCTTCGGAGAGGATTTTGCTAGTTGGAGAGGTGAGGATGAGGAGAGAAAGAGTGTTGCTTTGCTTGTGAAGAAGAAGAGAGGTGAGGGGTGCTACTTATAGGAATGGGATGACCCTCTGCTCTCGACTGAATCAGCAATGCGAAAATCCACATTACTAGCGACATGAATACAGTGAGTGAAGAGCATGGACGAAGATCGGGGGCGAGAGCTGCCAGCAGGGGTGCGGTCGCCCACCCATGGGCCGATCGCCCCCCCCCTAGAGCTCCACCTCGATCGTGTTTGCGTCCAGGTTCAAAGGCTGCCGTTAGGATTTGAATTTGAAGGTGGGATTTCGCGTTTGCCGACATGAATCAGTGACTTAACTTAAGGTCAAGGTGTTAAAAGGGAGAGATTAAGTCATGATTTACACAAGAATTTTTGTTTTTGAAAATATTTCATAAAATATGTCCACTTTTCAGCTTATTGATGAGAAGATAATAGCTGAAAAATATGGACAATAAAATGCACAAAACTAATTAATCAAGAAAATAGAAAAGATAAAATAGAAATGCATTTTTTTAACTAGGCAAAATTAAATCTATTCTATCTATTTCTTGATTAATTTCAGAAAGAGAGGGCTCAAGAAAAAGTTTGGGTCGCTGACCGTTTACTTTGAAGGTGTCGCCGTCGTCGCCTTGTATTGCAATTGCTCCGTGTGACGACACGTCCACCACCGTATACGGTCCTTTCCATTTGCTGCGCAACTTTCCTTCGCCGAATAGCTTCACTTTTGAGTTAAATAATAGAACCCGATCGCCCTGTCGGAATTCTTTCAGCTTGATTCGGTGATCATGCCATCTCTTTGTTCTTTCTTTATAGAGCCTAGCACTATGATAAGCCTTCTCTCCATTCTTCTAGCTCGGCAATTTGTCTTTGTGGATTGCGGCCGGCTAGCTCGAGATCCATGTTCCAGTTCTTGATTGCCCAATAGGCTCTGTGCTCAAGCTTCACTGGCAAACGGCAACTTTTGTCGTATACTAACTGGAACGGTGACATGCCAATTGGAGTTTTATAAGCTGTCCTGTATGCCCAGAGTGCGTCAGGAAGCTTAGTTTTCCAACCTTTCCCCATTTCATTGACCGTCTTCTGCAGAATATTTTTGATCTGTTTGTTTGATATCTCAGCTTGGCCACTTGTTTGTGGATGATAGGGTGTAGCTATGTTGTGTTTGGCTCCAAGCTCCTTCAGGAATGCTCTGAATGTTTTGTCAATGAAGTGTAATCCTCCATTGCTTATCACCAGTCGTGGTGTTCCGAAGCGAGGGAAGATTGTTTCATGGAACATCCTTCTAGCATGCTTGGAGTCTGCTGCTCGGCAGGGCATAGCTTCCACCCATTTTGACACATAGTCGACGGCGACGAGGATATATTCGCAATCATGGGACTTGACACCTCTGAACGAATTCCTTGGTGTCGGCGTACATCGTCGGCCAAAAGAATCCACATTGCCAGATTTTGGCCTGTGTGCGGAAAACTCCATAATGGCCTCCGTATGGCGATGAGTGGCTTTTGTCGATGATTTGTATTCCTTCCTCTGCCGGTACACATCTTCACAATAGGCCATCTGAGCATACTCGGTACAAGTAGGGGTCATCCCACAGGTGACGTTTGCTTTCATATTGCAACTTTCTCCTGTCTTCCCCTGGTGGCACATATCCTGCAACCATGTAATTCATAATGTTTGCATACCAAGGATTGGAGTCCGTCACCTGGAGTAGCATGTCATCTCGTAGAAAGTCATTGATGGGCAATTCCTACGAGTTAGTGACTTGCATACGAGATAAATGATCCGCAACAGTATTTTCTACTCCTTTCTTATCTTTAATTTCTATGTCGAACTCTTGGAGTAGAAGGATCCAGCAAATCAAGCGTGGTTTTGCATCTTTCTTAGTAAGCAGATATTTGAGTGCAGCATGATCGGTGTAAATGATCACCTTAGCTCCCACTAAGTAAGACCTGAACTTATCGATAGCGTAGACAACTGCAAGGAGCTCCTTTTCTGTGGTAGCGTAGTTAAGCTGAGCTCATGTTAGCATCTTGCTAGCGTAAGCTATTGCATGATGCTTCTTATCTTTGGTTTGGCCAAGGACCGCACCAACAACATAGTCACTAGCATCACACATGATCTCAAAGGGTAGAGACCAATCGGGAGGTTGGATGATCGGTGCTGAGATGAGTGCTTGTTTAAGAGTGTTGAAGGCTTTAAGACACTCATCCGTGAACTCAAAAGGTATATCTTTAGTTAAAAGGCTTGTCAAGGGTCTAGAGATTTGCGAGAAATCTTTGATGAATCTCCTATAAAACCCTGCATGGCCTAAAAAGCTGCGGACTCCTTTTACGTTCACTGGGGGAGGTAGTTGTTCTATCACTGAGATTTTAGCCCAGTCTACCTCTATTCCCCTTTCAGACACCAGATGTCCGAGGACAATGCCCTCGCGGACCATGAAGTGGCACTTTTCCCAATTAAGTACCAGGTCCTTTTCTTGACACCTTTGCACGACTCTGTCTAAATTTTCAAGACAATGATCGAAAGTTTTTCCATAGACTGAGAAGTCGTCCATGAAAACTTCCATGATTTCTTCAATCATGTCAGAAAAGATAGACATCATACAACGTTGGAATGACGCGGGTGCATTACACAACCCAAACGACATTCTACGATAAGCGTATGTTCCGTATGGACAAGTGAATGTCGTCTTGCTTTGATCATCGGGATGGATGGGTATTTGATGATAACCCGAATACCCATGAAGGAAACAAAAGAAAGAGTGCTTTGCTAACTGTTCCAACATTTCATCAATGAATGGAAGCGGAAAGTGGTCTTTCTTTGTTGCCGTGTTGAGTTTCCGGTAATCAATACACATCCTCCAACCCGTGACGGTTCGTTGGGGAATAAGCTCGTTCTTGCTATTTTCCACAACCGTCATACCTCCCTTTTTGGGAACCACTTGGACGGGACTAACCTGAAAGCATCTAGGCCCTTTTGATGTGGGTTTCGATGATTGATGACAACGATTATCATGACTAACGTGTGTTTTGCAGAAACAATGGTTGGTTAGGTCATGGTAATGCAATTCTCGGGCAATATGGTTTTCATGCCTCCTGACGATGGAAATCGTTTCGGTTTTCAAAAGGATGGACGTCAAGGTCAGAGATAGGACTAGTTCCGTTCTTCGATTGTGTTGGGTGACGACGGATTAGTTTCTAGGGCTTTGTTTTCCTTTTGGCCGTACTATTAAGGGGGGTGCAAACGGGTAGCTTGACCTAGTTAAGCCTTTGGTTTAGGTGTGGTGCACACTTGTGAAATCTTAGCGCTAGGAAGTTACTTAAAGGCCCTGAGATTGGATGGAAGCGAGACGTTCACAAGAGTTGGTTGAATCGGAAGTGAACGGGCTCCTCTGCGAGGCCGACGGACGCGGCGGGGCGGCCGGACGCGCCGAGGGCCGCCGGGACGCAACTTCGTGTGGGCCTTGCCGGCCGGCCAAGCCACCGGACGCACGCTGGGGGAAGCGTCGGACGCGCCCGAGGGCCGCCGGACGCTACCCAGTGTGTGCCGGCCCTGGTCCCGCACGCCGGACGCGCTGCGGGGGTAGCGCCGGACGCGCCCGAGGGCGGCCGGACGCTACCCAGTGAAGCCCTTGAGTGGGCTAGACCGCCGGACGCGCCTGGTGGGCCGGCGCCGGACGCGTCCGGCCCAGCCACCGGCCTCCAATGGTCGATTGTGGAGTTTGAAGTCGAGTACACGCCGGACGCGTCTGGTGATGGGTGCCGGACACGTCCGGCGCTCATGTTTGAGCTGAGGTGGAAGGGTAACGGTTGGACTTTCACCTATGGCTATAAATACAACCCCACCTCCTCCATCTTAGCTCTCTTGCTCATTTGTTCAGCTGATAGCTATTTCGTGAGAGGAAGGGAGTTGCAAGAGCCTCATGAAGTGAAGAGATTTGCGAATCCGTGAGTTCATGAGTGATTGAGAGTAGCAAGTGTGCATTGTTCCTTCTCCTTAGGCTTTGCGAGGTCAAGTGAGAGTTTGTGCTTGTTACTCTTGGTGATCGCCATCACCTAGACGGCTTGGTGGTGATTGAGAGCTCGGTGATCATCCGGCGGTGCTTGTGGATGACCCAACTCATCTTGTGAGCAGTTCTTGGCAATTCACCGCGTCGGAGCGACGAAGAATCAGCCCTAGAGAGCACTTGGTCCTTGCGAGGATCAAGGGGGAGCTACACCCTTGCGCGGGTGCTCCAACGAGGACTAGTGGGGAGTGGGACTCTCCGATACCTCGGGAAAAAGACTGCCGTGTTCCTTGCCCCCTTTACTTTTCGCACTTATATTCTAGCAATTACATTCTTGCAATTATATTCTTGCAATTACATTCCTAGAACTGCCATGCTAGAATAGGATTGGAACTTAGGGTGCAAAACTTTGGTAGGACAACTTTCTAGGAACACACGTAGGCACCGAGGGGTGAATTATGGGCTAGGAGGTTTAATTCCGCGGTAATTTTTAGAATTAGCCCAATTCACCCCCTCTTGGGCATCTTGATCCTTTCAAGTGGTATCGGAGCCAGTTTGCTCTTAATTAGGCTTAACCGCCTAGAGTAAAGATGTCCCATGGGGATGGCCCTCCTCCCATGTTCGAGGGAGACGATTTTCCTTATTGGAAAATTCGCATGGAAGCACATTTAGAAGCGATAGACGTTGGTTGCTTCCGTGCCGCTTCTCAAGGATTCCAAAAACCCAAGGATCCAGCTAACCTTGTCGGTGATGAGGTTAACTATGAGAAGTGGAATGCAAAGGCAAGGAATGCTATATTCCGTGGTCTTTGTAAGGATGTGTTCAACCGCGTGAGAAACCACAAGGACGCCCATGCACTATGGTCCGACCTTTGTGCGCTCCATGAGGGAACAAAGAGTGAGCGTGAGGAACGCTATCATCTTGTTATGCGCAAGTTAAATTCATTTGAGATGAAATCCAATGAAAGTGCTAATGAGATGTATTCCCGCTTGAACACTATTGTAGAGGAACTCAATGGGCTTGGACTCAATCAAATGTCGCCATCCGATGTTGCAAGGAAGATCTTGTGTGTCCTCCCCATTGACAAATATGGGCACATTGTCACCGTGCTTCATCAAGGTGATCTTTCCAATGCTACACCAACACAAATATTGGGAAAGATCAATGCTCATGAGATGTACATGCATCTCACCCCCGAGGATGGCTCATCGTCCAAGAAGAAGGATTTGGCCCTCAATGTAAGTCACTCAAGAAAAGGCAAGGCCAAGGCTTCTCATGATGATTCAAGTGATGCCGAAGTTGATGATTTGAGTCTTGCCCTCATGGTGAAGAAGACCACCAAGTTAATGAAGAAGCTCAACAAGAATGGCATCAAGTTTGATGGCAAAAAGAAGAAGTTGTTCACAAGTAGCAAGAGGAAGCCCATCTCCGAAATGGAGTGCTTCAATTGCCACAAGCTTGGTCATCTAGCTCATCAATGTCCGGAGCCCCCAAAAGATAACAAGTACAAGAAGAAGGGCAAGGACAAAAGGATGACTCAAGTGATGATGAAGAAAAGGAGAAGAAAAAGAAACACAAGCATCACAAGAAGAAAGAAGGGAAGAAAGAGCACCACAAGAAGAAAGATGGAAAAGCTTACATTGTTGGTGATTGGCTCACCGATATTGAATCCTCTTGTGGTTCATCCGATGAAGAAAGTGATGATGAAGGAGTCGCCGCCATTGGTATTGGGTCTTCACCGCCTCCACAAATTCTGCCATCATCATCTACACCATCCCACTTTTGCCTCATGGCTAAAGGTGAAAAGAAGGTACAATCTAAGCATGGTGATAGTGATGATAGTGGTAGTGATAGTGATAGTGATGATGAGTATGAAACACCTTCTTATGATGAGCTTGTTAAATTGCTTAATAAATACTCAAAAACCATCATCAAGACTAGAGAGAGATGTGATGAGCTTGATAGTGAAAATACTTCTCTTTTAGGTAAGCTTGAGGCTATGCAAAAGACTAGTGATGAGCTTAGAGACCAAAATGAAATTATGTCTTCTCAACTCGGGGAACTCAAAGTCTCTAGAAAGGAGCTTAAAGTTGAAAAAGAGAACCTTGAGAAGAAGCATAATGAGCTCAAATCTAGTTATAGCTCTCTAAAAGAGGAGTATACAACTATTAAAGTTGATGATGGAAATCTAGCGATGGCTTATGAGCTTCTTTCCGAAACACATGATGCTACTAACAATGTTGTTGAGAATGATATAGCTACATCATGTGATGAGACCATTGAGCAAGGTGCTGGCAGCAAAGGCAAGTCAGTGGTGGTGGCCGAGCACTATGATGATTATATCAAGGTCAAGGGTGAAAATGAACAGCTCAAGAAGGATCTTGAAAAAGCCAAAGTCCTCAACACCGTCACTATTGAAGATGAACAGCTAGCTCTTGAAAATAAGAAGCTCAAAGAAGAGAACAATAGACTCAAGTTTGAAATGTCATGTTTGAAGCAATCAACAAATGAGTCACTTCTAGAAGAAAACAAAAAGCTCAAGCAAGAAAAGAACACCTCAAGATTGGGTTGAGCAAGTTTGCAAAAGGAAAGTCACTTCAAAGTGACCTCTTGATGAACACCATGATGAAGACCGATAGAAGTGGCATTGGGTTCAAGGCACATCAAGAGAAGCAACATCAAGCAAAGCAAGCTAGTCAACAAAAGCAAAAGCCAAAGCCGAAGCCAAAGAGATGCTTTGAGTGTGGACAAGAAGGTCACTTTGCCCATCAGTGTCAAACTCCACCACCACAACCCTTGCCCAAGCATGCTAGACCCTTTGCATACAATGCTCATTATGTGGTTAGAAAGAATTCAAAGGGACAAGTGAATGTTACATTCTTAGGTCCTCCCAATAAGAATAGGCCTAAGCAAATTTGGGTTGCAAAGTCTCTAGTAGAGAAAGTCAAGGGCCCTCAACAAGTTTGGGTCCCTAAACCTCAAGCTTGATCTCTTGTGTGTAGGTAAACTACAGGACCGGTGGAAGTCATTGGGTTATTGATAGTGGTTGCACTCAACACATGACCGGTGAGCCTCGTATGTTTGCCTCACTTGATGAAGGGGAACAAGATCAAGACAAGATTACATTTGGTGACAATTCAAAGGGCAAAGTCAAGGGTTTGGGCAAAGTTGCAATATCAAATGAACACTCTTTGTCAAATGTGCTTTATGTTGCACCATTGAGCTTCAACTTGCTATCCATTGGTCAATTGTGTGATCTTGGATTCAAATGTTTGTTTGATGAGAATGAAGTGGTAGTGTTCAAGAAAGAAGATTCAACCATGATATTCAAAGGATTTAGATACAACAATCTCTATCTAGTGGATTTCTCCTCCGAAGATGCAAATTTGAATGTTTGTTTGCTGTCCAAGACTTCACTTGGGTGGTTGTGGCATAGGAGGCTAGCACATATTGGGATGAGTACACTCAAGAAGCTTTTGAAGAAAGAGTTAGTGAGAGGCTTGAAAGATGTCAAGTTTGAGAAGGACAAACCTTGTAGTGCATGTCAAGCCGGCAAGCAAGTTGCAAACACTCATCCAACCAAAGCTTATTTGTCAACTTCAAGAGTGCTAGAGCTACTGCACATGGATTTATTTGGACCAACCACATACAAGAGCCTTGGTGGGAAGCTTCATTGCTTAGTGATTGTTGATGATTATTCAAGATACACTTGGACATTCTTTCTTCATGATAAATCCGAAGCCACTCCTTGCTTCAAGAAGTTTGCAAAGAGAGCCCAAAATGAATTTGATGTCAAGATCAAGAAAATAAGAAGTGACAATGGCAAAGAATTTGACAACACCAACATCCAAGCTTATTGTGATGAAGTTGGGATCAAACATGAAGTTTCAGCATCCTACACACCTCAACAAAATGGCATAGTAGAGAGAAAGAATCGGACCTTGATCACTCCAGCAAGAACAATGCTTGATGAGTACAACACCCCGGAGAACTTGTGGGCTGAAGCTATCAACACCGCATGCTATGCATACAACCGGTTATATCTCCACAAGTTTCATGGCAAGACCCCTTATGAGCTGCTCAATGGGAAGAAGCCGGATGTCTCCTACTTCCGGGTGTTTGGATACAAATGCTACATCTACAAGAAAAGGCAACACCTAGGGAAGTTTCAAAGACGTTGTGATATTGGTTTTCTTGTTGGTTACTCATCAAAATCCAAAGCATATCGAGTATTCAACCATGCCACCAGTTTGGTAGAAGAAACATATGATGTGGAGTCTGATGAATCTAACGGCTCCCAAGGAGCAATTGAGAATCTTGATGATGTAGGTGATGAACCATTGAGGGAAGCTATGAAGAACATACCGGTGGGAGACATCAAGCCTAAAGAAGATGATGATGGAGTGCAAGTCATCGACAAGCCTTCTTCCTCCTCAAGTGTGCCTCAAGATGACAATGAAAAAGATGGGATGATTGAACATGAAGACACTCATGTATCCCATGAGCAAAGAGAGGCACAAGCTCAAGATGTTGATGCTCCCCGACCTACCCCTCAAGTGGTTGAAAAGAGAAGCCCTCTACTTCAAGATCATCCACAAGATCAAATCATAGGGAGTCCTTCAGGGGGTGTAATGACTCGATCTCAAAGACTTGCTAATTTTACCGAACATCACTCTTTTGTTTCTTGTGTTGAGCCAAAAGATGTAGGTGAAGCTCTTCAAGATCCGGACTGGGTGAATGCCATGCACGAAGAATTAAACAACTTCACCCGCAATCAAGTTTGGACACTTGAAGAGCGTCCCAAGAATGCAAGAATCATAGGTACCAAGTGGGTGTTTCGCAACAAGCAAGATGACCAAGGCAATGTTGTGAGAAACAAGGCAGGGCTCGTGGCAAAGGGGTTCTCTCAAGTTGAAGGTCTTGATTTTGGAGAGACCTTTGCACCGGTTGCAAGACTTTAAGCCATCTGTATCCTCCTTGCATATGCTTCACATCATGAAATGAAATTATTTCAGATGGATGTGAAAAGTGCATTCTTAAATGGTTTCATAAATGAGCTTGTCTATGTTGATCAACCTCCCGGGTTTGAGGACCCTAGATATCCTAATCATGTTTTCAGGTTGTCCAAGGCACTTTATGGGCTCAAGCAAGCCCCTAGAGCATGGTATGAGCGCCTTCGGGACTTCTCATTGAGAAGGGCTTCACCATCGGGAAGGTTGACACCATACTATTCACCAAGAAGCATAATGGAGAGATTTTCATTTGCCAAGTCCATGTCGATGATATCATCTTCGGCTCAACAAATGAAGAAGAATGCAAGAAGTTTGGTGACATGATGTCAAAAGAGTTCGAGATGTCCATGATTGGCGAGCTCACCTTTTTCCTTGGCTTTCAAATCAAGCAAATGAAGGAAGGGACCTTCATATCTCAAGAGAAGTATACCAAGGACCTCCTCAAAAGGTTTGATATGAAGGATTGCAAGCCAATCAACACACCCATGGCATCTAATGGGCATCTCGACCTCGATGTGGAAGGTAACTCTGTGGATCAAACTCTTTACCGCTCTATGATCGGTAGCTTGTTGTACTTTACTGCATCTAGGCCCGATATCATGTTTAGTGTGTGTATGTGTGCTCATTTTCAAGCCAATCCTAAGGAAGCTCACTTGAGTGCTGTCAAGAGAATCCTTAGGTACCTACAGCTCACCCCAAGCATTGGCCTATGGTATCCCAAAGGAGCAAGATTCCAACTTGTTGGCTACTTCGATTCGGATTATGCCGGTTGCAAAATTGATAGAAAAAGCACATCCGGAGGGTGCCATTTGCTTGGGAGGTCTCTTGTCTCTTGGTCATCGAAGAAGCAAAATAGTGTGGCATTATCCACCGCCGAGGCGGAATACATTGCAGCGGGGGCTTGTTGTGCACAAATCTTGTACATGAAACAAACCCTCCTTGACTATGGTGTGAATCTTGGTCAAGTGACTCTCTTGTGTGACAATGAGAGTGCAGTGAAGATTGCCAACAACCCGGTTCAACACTCTCGCAAAAAGCATATAGATATCCACCACCACTTTCTTAGGGATCATGTCTCTAAAAAGGATATATCTCTAGAAGGTGTGAGAAGTGAGGATCAATTAGCGGATATCTTCACAAAGCCATTGGATGAATCAACTTTTTGTAGGTTAAGGAATGAGCTCAATGTCCTTGACCTAAGCAACTTCATGAGGAAGAGATGAAGTGTGTTGTCGGTTCCATTGCATTGTACTATAGATCACGTTTAAATTTCAGTAATGCATATAGGGCTTGTCTAACATGGTTAAGATAACCCTCATCGGAGGTGTGAAGAAGCTTACCCTTGGTTCAAACTTGACAAGCCACCTAGATTCAAATTCTTGTATTTGATTATTGCTCGTCGTTTCTTTTCAATCGTTTCTTGAGCAACCTCTGTGTTCGCCCATGAATTGAGAAAGCTTTTGACGCTTCCATTGGCGTAGAAACTCAAGCTCATGGCCATACGTTGTTCCTCGCTCATTTTTATTACCTATTTTCAAAAATTAAACTAAGCCTATGGCAAACTATTTCAAAAATTGAGGGTTTGAGAGTGAGGATCTCATATTGGCTCCAAACTGTGTTTATTTGAATCTTTAAAGTTTGGAAATCAATTGGGAGCAGGTGCAGCGAAGAATGGAAATCAAATTTTGCTCAAAAGGAGCACCGGACGCTGAATTTGGAATTAACAGACGTGTTCGGCGTTTGAAACTGAGTAGGCCAGCGTTTGGAGAATTGGCCGGACGCTCGAACAGTGCACCTTCCACGTCCGGCGCTGGAGGACCAGACGCGTCCGGCGTCCAAATGCATTTTTATGCATTCTGTGTCGTGTCCGGCGTATGAAGACGTGTCCGGCGCACGAGGATCAGACGCGTCCGGCGTCCAAATAGGATTCTACTCATTCTGAGTAGCGTCCGGTGAAAGCATCCACGTCCGGCGCCACAATGCGGACGCGTCCGGCGTTCAGAAGTGAAGCGGGGATCACTTACTCTGACGTGTGGGGCCACCTTCTCCTCTCCTTTCATTTTGAATCGGCCCGCGGCTCCCAACTTCTTTCTCCCGCATTCGTACACCGCGCCGCCGCCACCTCATGCCCTAACCCCAACCGCCGCCGTGCCGCCTTGCTCCACCGCATTCTCGTGCGCTTGTGCCAGCCCAGCGCCGCCGCCATGTGCCTCTCCAGCCGCCGCGCTCTCCTCCACGCGCCAGCGCCGCCCCGGCTTCCCGAGCTCGCCGCCGTGGACACCATCACCGCCGCCGTCCAATCTTCGTCATTTTCTCCGGTGTTGCGCTCCCTGCTCCGTCCGTGGTGTCATTCCCTGTGTCTTCTCTGCGAGTGCTCACCGCCAGGCATCAACACAAACCGGGAGGAGGTCAACCGTGGTGAGCTCATACCCTGCCCTTAAGGTGTTCGACTAAATGCCTAAGCCAATTTCCTTCTCCCCCTTTTGACTCATGTCGACACCGTTTCCTTGCAGTGTCATACCTTCCTCTGGGAGCATTATCGCCGATCATGTTCCACGGCCATAAGCTTCTTCCAGTGGTGAACCTTCACCCTGTCCTTTTTGTGCTTGCCGTCTAACCTAAAATCATTCCAGTCACTGATTTGTCGATTCTTTGATGAACTCTTTTACAGTGACGTGAGCTAAGCTTTGGGGTGCCCTACATCGTCTATTCTCATCTTCTCACAGGTTGTCGACAAGGCTAGGTATAATCCCATTCTCATTCTATCTCCTACCTAAGTCACATACTTCCGATAGGTTCTCTCGTCTCTAGCTATTTGCTTATGGTTATTATACTCTTCTATTCTATTCTTTGCAGCGAGTCGGTCATATTGTTCTCTAAGCAGCAGTGGTCAGTTGGTGGCAGTTGAAACCCTAGGCCAAGCCTGAGGGTAAGGATTGAGGCCAAGCCTCTTGAGGCGTCAGTTCATCATCTTGCAGCCTAACAGTTGTTTTGATTGATCAGCAATAGTGCAGTGTCAGACATGGTTAGGGTCAAGTCTACAGGCAGAACATCTGGTGGTGATGATGATCCAAAAAGGCCAAATATCCCGCAAATGCTTAAAGGCAAAGAAAAGGTGTGCAGAAAATGAAAACTACCTTTAAGAAGAGGAAGTTGTCAGCAGGGCAGTGACAGGTACTTGCAGTGGCAGCAGCAGCTGATCTTACAGAGGGGAGAGGTAGCAGAGGTGGTCTAGTGATCAGAGAGGGAAGTTCACCGAGGCTCGGCAAAGCGAGGCGGTGGCCGGAGTTGAGGAGGAAATCTTGGAACAGCGGGAGACTCCGGCTCATCGACGCTCTTCCCATGTTAGAGCTCGGGGAGTAGGAGCGGAGGAGGAGATTGCGGGCCCGTCCTCTCGGCCACCGCGGCAAGAGCCCGAGCCCAAGGTGCCCCTGTTGAGCTTAATGATCGTCACGATCTTCTCAGAGCCGGTGTCGGGAAGATCAAGTCACTCGAGACGGTAGATCTGCAAGTATGGTTTCCCAGAAATAGAGAGAGAGGAGTGGCTAGTCATCACACAGCTCTTCACAGGGATTTCTGCAGAGCTTACTCTCACAGGTCCAGAATTACCAAGCACCATGTTATAAAAGCTGACAACTTTGCAGTAGTACTTGGGCGTTCCTTTATTGATTATCTGACTGCTCAGCCTGGCTTGTTGGATCTAATCCAGAGGAGGGGCACTTATATTCCAGATTGGATCCTAGAGTTCTATGCTATAGTGTGGATTGCTCCAGACCACTCTTGCATAGCTTTCAGTCTTCGTGGTCAGAGGAGAGACATTACCAGTGCAGAGGCTAGAGAGCTTCTCGGGATTCCAGAGTAGCCTATCAAAATACACCAGCTTTGCTTTCCAGATGCAGAGCCACCCAGACGAGCCCATGCAGGAGTACTACCACCAGTTGATATCATGAGAGATGTTTTTGGAGAAAATTTTGGTGAGGGCTCCAGCAGACTGCCCCCAGATGAGACACCGATAGCCCGTGCTCTTGACGGTATTCAGAGGCACACGATTCTTCCCAGGACGGGATACAGAGAGGGCTTTACTCGCTTGTAGCAGTGGATAGTCTCACACCTTATCAGAAAGATTCCTTTTGACATCTGGGATTTGATGCTCTGTGACATTGAGGATGTTATCTATGGGAGATTTGTCAAACCTCGACACCTGCACTACACCCACTGGCTCACCTGGCTGATCTTCAGGCATGGTGACCTACCTCCAGGTGCACGTGAGCAATGGGAAGATCCAGAGAATCCAGAGTTCAGCCGGTATGATCATACTCAATTGCTCAGATCAGCTACCGTGGTTCGTCCAGTCCGATAGAGTTCTAGAGGACCAGTCACAGAGACGGGTGCTGAGCAGGACGCCAGGGTTGAGGAGCTTGCAGCTCAGGAGGAGGCAGAGCTAGAAGCTGCAAAGACAGAGAGAGCAGAGATTCACTTCAGCATCACAGATTCCAGTGATGAGGAATATACTATTCCTGTTCATGAGCCTCCCCCACGTGACCCCGAGGCTAGCAGTTCAAGAACAGCTCTAGATCGGATGGCTGAGGTGCTTGATTGATTGGTCTCAAATCAGGAAAGAGCCGAGCAGTGACATGAGATAGCACTAGCTGAGATACGGGCTCGACAGGCTGCAGCAGCATCAGCAACAGCAACAACAACATCTGCAGACCATGGCTTTGATAGCTTCTTTATTTCAGCAGACAGGAGCTATAGTCCCTCAGGGTGTTCTCACTCCAGGTCCTAGCCAGCCAGTTGTTCAGAGTTCAGGGCTGCCAGGTCCAAGTTCAGGGTTGCTAGCTCTGGGTGCAGGACCTTCCTCGCCAGCTGTTCAGATGTCCCAGCACTTCCAGTCCCCAGGTTTCCCTCGGATCCATACCGGGTTTTCACCTGTCGGCTCTCACCAGTTGTTCAGCCCAGGATCAGGAGGAGCTCATCACCATACCTCTTACAGTGCACTCACAGGACAGGAGACACCTGAGTACATGAGACTTGACGTCCAGCAGGCACCACAGCCATAGCCACAGTTTGAGACTGTGATACCACCAGTGACGGGGACAGGCACTTCAGGCACTATACCCTCGTCAGTTGCTTCTACAGATCCACTCACTACTCCCGTCACTGAGATAGTACCTCACGTGGCTCCCACTCAGCAGATTGACACTTCTTCAGAGCCACAGGGTCAGACAGATGCAACTCCGGTTACAGTACCAGCTACAGAGACAGAGACAGCTGCACCTATCACTGAGTCAGTCAAGCAGACCCAGACCGCTTCACCGCCAGTGACACGGCGGAGGGTCGGCGGGCTCTGTTACTCAGCCCCAGCAGAGCTCAGATGACAGTCCAGATGATGCCACTCAGTTCGTCATGGCACCTCATGCTCGTGAGACCGGCTCGACTGCTCCTTCTTCCCCTCAGCCTTAGGTTTTTGGCCCTTGATGACAAAGGGGGAGAGTAGGGAGTATGTAGACTTAGGGGGAGCTTTTGCTTGGGATTTGGTTCTTTTGTTGTGATGATACATTTCATGCATCATGTTTACTTCCTTGCATATCTACGACTATTTGTGACATTGTGGTTTTCGTTTCGGTATCTTATACCATGTCATTTGTTCATGATATGTGCTCATATGTGCTTTGCTTCCGCATATTACTCTGATCCATATGAGCTATTCTTGGTGTACTAACACTTCATGCAGATTATATGAGTACACTTATATTGGCTTGGTGTCACATGAGTCAATCTAACCCTTGTTCTTATTGTCAAGGCTCATGTGAACCAAGCATGTTTGAAAACCTCAAAACTTATCCTCCATACTCCAGAGGTTGTCATCAATCACCAAAAAAGGGGGAGATTGAAAGCATCTAGGCCCCTTTGATGTGGGTTTCGATGATTGATGACAACGATTATCATGACTAATGTGTGTTTTGCAGAAACAATGGTTGGTTAGGTCATGGTAATGCAATTCTCGGGCAATATGGTTTTCATGCCTCCTGACGATGGAAATCGTTTCGGTTTTCAAAAGGATGGACGTCAAGGTCAGAGATAGGACTAGTTCCGTTTTCGATTGTGTTGGGTGACGACGGATTAGTTTCTAGGGCTTTGTTTTCCTTTTGGCCGTACTATTAAGGGGGGTGCAAACGGGTAGCTTGACCTAGTTAAGCCTTTGGTTTAGGTGTGGTGCACACTAGTGAAATCTTAGCGCTAGGAAGTTACTTAAAGGCCCTGAGATTGGATGGAAGCGAGACGTTCACAAGAGTTGGTTGAATCGGAAGTGAACGGGCTCCTCTGCAGGCGTTGGACGCGCGGCAGGGCAGCGCCGGACGCGCCCGAGGGCCGCTGGACGCAACTCAGAGCTGGCCGCTGCCAGCCCAAGCCACCGGACGCACGCTGGGGGAAGCGTCGGACGCGCCCGAGGGCCGCCGGATGCTACCCAGTGTGTGCCGGCCCTGGTCCCGCACGCCGGACGCGCTGCAGGGGTAGCGCCGGACGCGCTCGAGGGCGGCCGGACGCTACCCAGTGAAGCCCTTGAGTGGGCTAGACCGCCGGACGCGCCTGGTGGGCCGGCACCGGATGCGTCCGGCCCAGCCACCGGCCTCCAATGGTCGATTGTGGAGTTTGAAGTCGAGTACACGCCGGACACGTCCGGTGATGGGTGCCGGACGCGTCCGGCGCTCACGTTTGAGCTGAGGTGGAAGGGTAACGGTTGGACTTTCGCCTATGGCTATAAATACAACCCCACCTCCTCCATCTTAGCTCTCTTGCTCATTTGTTCAGCTGATAGCTATTTCGTGAGAGCAAGGGAGTTGCAAGAGCCTCATGAAGTGAAGAGATTTGTGAATCCGTGAGTTCATGAGTGATTGAGAGTAGCAAGTGTGCATTGTTCCTTCTCCTTAGGCTTTGCGAGGTCAAGTGAGAGTTTGTGCTTGTTAATCTTGGTGATCGCCATCACCTAGACGGCTTGGTGGTGATTGAGAGCTTGGTGATCATCCGGCGGTGCTTGTGGATGACCCAACTCATCTTGTGAGCGGTTCTTGGCAATTCACCGCGTCGGAGCGACGAAGAATCAGCCCTAGAGAGCACTTGGTCCTTGCGAGGATCAAGGGGGAGCTACACCCTTGCGCGGGTGCTCCAACGAGGACTAGTGGGGAGTGGCGACTCTCCGATACCTCGGGAAAAAGACTGCCGTGTTCCTTGCCCCCTTTACTTTCCGCACTTATATTCTAGCAATTACATTCTTGCAATTATATTCTTGCAATTACATTCCTAGAACTGCTATGCTAGAATAGGATTGGAACTTAGGGTGCAAAACTTTGGTAGGACAACTTTCTAGGAACACACGTAGGCACCGAGGGGTGAATTATGGGCTAGGAGGTTTAATTCCACAGTAATTTTTAGAATTGGCCCAATTCACCCCCTCTTGGGCATCTTGATCCTTTCATAACCCAGTCGCTATGTGGTACGGGATAAATAATCCCGGCGTGAAAAAGTTTGAGAACTTCCTTTTTCATGACTTCCCGCATCGCATTATTAAGCCTTCGCTAAGGCTCCCGTGTAGGTGTGAATGACGGGTCAATGAGAATGCGATGGGTACAGAGTGTTGGGCTTATCCCTTTAAGATCTTGCAGGGAATACCCGAAGACTGTTTTATGCTTTTCTAGAATGGCGATGAGTTGGTTTGTCTCCTGGTTGCTAAGCTTATCGCTTATAATGACTGGAGTTTGCGAGTTGCCATTCAAGAAGGCATAGTGCAATCCGGCGGGTAAGGGTTTAAGCTCAACTGGAGGTCGTGTCGGCACTTCCTCCTTGGGAAGTTCAAGTGTCTCCCCTGAGTGGTCTTCCTCTTTGATAAAATGTTCAGAGGCTTGTTCTAACGATGACTCAGGTGACTCAAAAGGTATCACCGACATAACTTCCATGGGCGGTTCCTGAGTTAAGAGAGGTTCGGCTACCGAGTTTTTGGCTCGTGTAACTGGGATGGTGAACTTGTCTCTTCCTAACTTAACGTTCAGGTCCCCTGTTCTCAATGGATCAGCGTAAAGCTTTTTCACGGGGTGCCCAATGAGAATGTCGAAGTCCTTTACATCAAAGATGTAGAAATCAAGGACAATGTCGACATCATTTGCTTGGAGAATGACTCAATGTAAAACCCCTAAACCTTTAGGACTGATCGAGGTGCCACTCGAAAGGTTTTAGCGGTTGGGGAGCATGATCTTTCTCCTAGGCAGGAAATTGCAAAGGATTTTGACATGATGTTCACCCCAACTGTTGGGTTATACAATGCGTCTACCCAATCCTTATTGATTTTACAACGAAGGGTTGAAGAGGGAACATGGATTTGAATTTCTTCTTCCGAAAGTTCTCCTTCGGCAACCCATTCGGTGCTCATGATTGTGCTTTGTCAACTCCTTAACGAGATTCTTTAATGAAAGAAGAGCTGAGAGGTTCTTCAGGAGTGACAGGGACTGGGGGTCTCCTTTTGCATTTATACTTTGAGGTGTTTCCTAGATCTTCAAAAAGATCATCCTCAAAGCTGGGAAGTTCCGTTTGCTGGGAATCTTCCTCTGGGAGTTCAGGTTCGGGAGAGGGTCTCTCTATAGATGGAGCAGGTTCGGCAACTGCCGAAGAGACTTCCTCTATGACCGGCTCAGGCTCTATCCGGATGGTTTCTAGCGGTGGAGTATTTTCTAGAATATGACCTAGAAGTTCTTCTCCTTCCGCTGTGGTCTTATGTGTAAAAGATCCACCGGCGGCCAAATCGAGCTGTAGTGCAGATTCTTTGCTTAGTCCTAACCAAAAGTGCTGTAGGAGCACGTGGCATGGTATGGACAAATCTGGGCCTAATCTGGTTAAGATCGTAAAACGGTCCCAGGCTGCACCTATGGTCTCGTTATGTTTTTATTTGAAGTTGAGGATTTCTTGTCGTAGGGAAGCGATTCGAGATAAAGGAAAGAATGCGAGACAAAAATTGTCTCTTAATTCTTCCCAATCTCCATTTACCTTTCCTACGTTCTAGGCGTACCATTGTTTCGCTCTTTCATCAAGAGAGAACGGAAACAACTTCCACCTCAGCATTTTGTGTGATATGCCTGAGATGGTCAGGCAAGCACATAGCTGCTCAAACTCCCATAAGTGATGATATGGGTTTTCATAATCCAAACCTAAAAAGGCTTGGTCCCGAACCATGGCTATTAAGCCAGGGTGGAGCTCATAACTAGAAGCTATGATTGGCTTCGAGGATTGTGGAATTTGGATGAGCTCGCCCTTAGGAGCGGATAGCTTGGCAATGGTAGGTTGCTCCATTGTAAAAAGAAATAAAGAAAGCAAAGGTAGAACAAGATACATGGGCGAACTAGGTTCGGAGATAGCTACGACAACCGTTCCCCGGCAACGGCGCCAGAAATGTTTGTTGGTGTTTCTTAGCGAAAGCAGCAAAGTCTGCAAGCGCACGGAAATACCGTTGTAGCACTTCACCCAGTGATAAACAGAGTATCGTAAACTTCCACGAAGAACGGTATGTGTAGGTTCTCTCTTAGCTAGTTGCCCAGAGGGTAGGAGGGATAACTCGGGTAGTGAGGTTCACTAGTGGCAGGATCCTTAGAGAAAAGATATCCAAGCTTGTTAAGTCTTTACTTCGGGCACCGGGATGCTCCTGGTCTGCCAAGCGATGCCAGCTATTAGCTCTACGCCGAACCCGAACGTGGGGGATACAAGGGACGGACAGGGCTGGCACCACCTGCCGCCTACCCCTCAACTGTGGAGTCCGAGGCAAACGACGGTAGCTTCTAGCTTAGACACGACGTCTACGCTAGTCGCTACAGCTCTAGCGGTGACCAGGAACACCCGTCTTTATCAGGGGTCCTCTTACTAGAGCTTTCCGCCCAAAGAAGGACGAACGTCAAACCCGTAAAGAATTAACAAACAAGTATAACTTTGCTTAAGGAATGAACCAAAAGAGAACACGACTCTTACTTTCAAGTAGCAAGAAGCCACCGAGAACAAGCGTGGAGTGAGCCGACAATTCCGGCACTCCTCCACGTGGAAGACGAAGCTTCCGGGAATCTCCGAAGAAACTCCGCTAACTTGCTCTCTCTCACTCCCTACTTAGACTAGCTAGAAGCTAGGAAATGGCTCCACTCCTCCTCTTCTAAGTATATCTTGTGGAAAGAAAATATGGTAGAGGGAGAGAATGGAATAGAATATGATGATGATGACGATGTGTGGAGCCTTCTTCCTCTTCTTAAATAGTGAGTGGAGGTCGGTTGGAGGGGAATATTCCCGAATCCACAACGCACCGCCCTCCAGGAGCCTTTAATGTACCGCCACGAAGAGGCCTGTCGCGAGGCGACACGTGGAGGGGGCGATCGCCCCCAGGCAGCGCCGTCCCCTGATCGACTTTGGTTGGTCGGTTGATGGTTGGGCCTGGGCCGTGTCCTCATGGTGGATTTCTTTGTTGTGTGTCCCGACGGCCTATTTTCTGTTTTCTCTTCTTATTTTGCATTGGGCCAAAATATGTTTTGTCATTTTATAATTCTTTTCTCCATATTTGGCCCATAACGCATGTATTTCTATAAATATCCTGCAAAACAAAGAGATGCACCAAAACTATGGAATGTGTTAGTGAAAATTCCTATTTCTAGTGGTTTTGGTGATTCCTATGCTAATGTTGGCGGGGTTAGAATTGAGTTAAGAACCGCCAACATCGTCCAAATAATCCTGATCACGAAAAATATTAGAAATACATGTAATACTATGTTATTTTGTAATTATGTTTTCTTTATTTTGCATCTCTTACTAAGTACGTCTCGTTTATCTGTACTTACTGGTCTACTCTTTTTAATTGCAGGTGATGGAGCCCACTAGGAGGCACTGTGCCTCGCATTACGCGAGACCGAGGGACTCGTCGTCGCCTGAGGCTAAGGAGCCGGAGCTGTCCGAGAGGACGAGGAGGCCGAGGGGCAGGGCCAGGCGGGAGCAGTCGCCTGAGCACCGGCGCGGCTACTCGTTCGGGGACGACGACGACCTTCAGCACACGGTGGACGGGGAGGCGGTTCCACGGACGGACGAGGGGGAGGCGGCGATGGCAGGGGGTTCCACTTCCTCTAGTACATCGAGCGTCTACTTGCGAGGTCCCGCGAAGCTCCCAAAGCGACCGATACCTGTTGCCGAGCGCCCAATGATTACACCAGAGGGGATAAGTAAGTATCTTCAGATGTTCTTCATTTGATATGTTGAAAATCAAAATAAGAACTAATAACTTTTGTTAACGACTTGTGCATGAACTGGATGCTTGTGGACGAGGCGGTCCAGGCACGCAATGTCAATGGCATCCTGGGACTTCTATGTAGGGAACACTTCCCTGGCCTGGTTAGGAAAGGAGAGGCGCTGGAGCCGGCCTGGACGTTCGAACACTGCGCCCTCGTCCCTGATGCTCTAGATACTGAGGGCAACAGCTGCAGAAACAAGGCGGAGCGTGTGATTAGGGAGTTGTGGGTAAGTCTTCCTCGCACTACATTCCTCAATTCATCGCATTCATTGGACATTCTTGAAATAAAATAATGGATACCTCGTGTCTTTATGTAGGACTTCTTCAGATGCCGGGAGGGACAGGAGGAAAGGGCGGCTCGGGTGGCTTACGCTTCCTGTTGAAGGCGTGTCACGGACTTGCATTACGAGTCCCGCCTCCAGGCGCACATAGACTACAATGCGAAGTTCCTCCGCAGAAGAGTCGCCAAAGATGAGGCAAGAGTGATGACGCTGACCAAGGAGCAGTACATGCAGGTAAATACAAAACATGAATATTGATTTCTTTTGAGATTAAGATGAGGCAAGAGTCTCTACGGTGGGAACACACCGAAGAAAAATTGCGTCGGCAAGCTTTTCCGGCCTATTGTCTTTTTTCAACCAAAACAACAACAATAATAACATGCACAAGGCTAAAATCAGCGCAGTGAAGCCCGTTTATCTGTCTAGTACATATGCCAGCCTACACTAACTTAACTCTCAACCTTAATGAAACGGGAGATCTAATACAAATAATATAAAATTTTTTATTTATGTATATGATGACTTTTTTCTATTCTCAGGTATAGCTACTACTATATCTTCAATAAATCATCTTGTGCATGGTGCATACTCATTTATTAGTTTGAATATGTTTATATGCTCATTTTAAGACACTTTAAGACACTCCAAATCTTACTATGTGAAAAGATTTAATACAGCCCCCATTTTTCTTGTATATTGTTATAATTCCAATATAGTATTATATAAAGTAAGTGTAGTTAGTATCATCACACATGAGAGCATACTACACCATATATATATGTAATCCTTTGGCATTTTTTTTTTGGAACGTTTATGTCATGCTTATTGCAGACATTGATGAGTGCCTTGACCGTGAAACATACCCATGCCACGGAGTTTGCACGAATACAAATGGTTCATTCATTGCAGAATGCCACAGAGATCCCTTCCCTGTCCGAGCACGGGTGGCCACTGGTACGAGCATTTTTCTTACGCTGCTACACATCAATTTTTATTTATGTAACTTGCAGGTTCACGTGTTTGAGCTCAGTTTCGCTTGCTGTTGAATTTTCTTTACCAAAAATAAAATAGACACATAATACACTTAAAATCCAACAGTATTTCAAATTTGTTTGACCAGTATTTTCAAAGGTGCAGAAGCACATAGAGGCCTTCAGATTTACGTTGCTGCTGCTAGAACATAGGGAGTCGAACCACATTTTACTTCATGTTTCTTGTTTGCTCACATGGGGATCATCATTGTCACAGTTGGGAAGAGCAGCAGGTGGCTGAGAGGTGGACCAGATCAGATCCGATCCATCCTCGTCACTTCGTCAGAGGAGGAAAGAACACGGCCCGCCTTTCCGATCCATGGCGCCATGGAGGCCACACCCACACGGCCGGACGCATTGCGTTGCAGAATGAAGGCGGGCGGAGAGACGAGCGTGCAGTCTGGCAGTGTGGTGTGGAGCACGCAGAGCTAGCTGTTCTTCGCTGGCCCTGCTGCCGTGCGCGGGCGTGGCCAACCTACGGTGTCCGCCCCTGCGCTCATGGGCGATCATGGTGGCCGTCCGTCCTGATCATGGTCCTGGTGACCACTTGATTAGCGCACAAATTGCCGCCTAACAGTGTCATTCCGTACACCATTGATCCCCAACGTATATATATCATACGTAAAAGTATACATATGACTTTACTAAAGATGGTATGTATATATATTGGGTCACTAAAAATCCGTTTACAGCACGCGTGTGCCACTAGTGGTGAGTGTGACGTGCTCAGCTCAGCTGTATATAGTTTATTATAGTTCCAGGTCATATGATCCTGTACCCAAATCGCATTAAAATTGTTGCAACTGAAATACTGTGCATTGCAAGTTGTTTTCCTTTAAAAGGAGTTGTAATAATAAACAAAACAAAAAAAGGATCTGGAAGCCGGCCCAGGCGCAAAAGGAGCGTCCAGCGAGGAATGGGTTGGGCTGATGGGTGCACCTCCACGTTAGTCCAGCCGCATAAATGGGCCCGCCAGCTCTAAAAAGCTGGGTATTTGTTTTTTTAATGAAAGAAAGCTAGGTATTTGTACCTTCAAGAAAAGTTGCATTTAGAGCATATAGGCAACAATCATCACTCGATGTATAGTAAACAAATGGCACCAAAAGTAATCTATCTACGTACTGTAGTAAGCACGCAGGGAACATGTCGAATCTTTCGTACTGCGCCAATCGCGGGGCATCATCGAATGAACGTGGCTCCGCCGACGGGGGGCCAGAGCTCATCGATCTGGTCGCCTCATGGAAGGGCTCGAGCAAAGCTCCTTGGTGCACGGCCTGCGAGAAAGACGCGAGGATCTTGCTCAAGCGGGGACATATGGAAGTGCTCCTTACTTTAGCCAGGCGCCGCTTGCCTGCTTTAGCAAATGTTCACCAGGCCCCAAGGCATGACAAAGACATGACAAGGACTTCACGCGTTGGTGCGCTTGCCTTCTAAACTTCCCCTACGAGACAGGTTTTGTACTTTTAAAAAAACTATCATGTGTAATTATGTCTATACAGGCTCTGATTTGTAACGACTTTATCTCTTTGTATTATGTATGGTTTTCTAATTATTATTTATTTATGAAATGTTCATAGATTGAATTTCTTGTGGCGGAATATGTCCGGGTTTAAATCCTCTATTGCAATGGGTTCACATATTTTTCTGGATTTTTCATTCTAAGATTTAATGGCACTTCGGTTTCAATGGTGGACGACGTTCTTGTCGACATAGGCGCCTGCGGTGACTTCATAAATCTTGAGATCTGATTTGTGTGCATAGGGTCGAGTGGGGTGATTGTGCGTGTGTGTAAATTATTTTATATTCGTTATCGAATCACGTGAGACATTTGATGGCGGAATATTAAATATAAAATACCAGATAAGAACTTCTATTCAAATGTAATTATATAAAAATTAGGGGAAAAAAGGTCACTATCTATTGAATTCATTAACCCGGTAGTGTCCGTGATATATGTCACTGTTGGTTTGACCCGGCATGACCAAGGTAAGGCCCGGCAATGATATCTTCTCATTACTCTCTGGTCATATCAGTGGGTCTAGAAACTGGCAGTGACCGGTGATAGGATAAGCCCATCATCTGTCCTGATTTAATTTGAGCAGTGATGTTGGATTTAGATCTGTCTATGATCCATGGAAATGAGGTATCACTACCGCAGACGGCCAATTCGCCGAGTGCCCGGCCCTTTGCCGAGTGCTAAATCACGGGCACTCGGCAAAAGAGGAAGTTTGCCGAGCGCCGGCTCTCGGCAAAGGCCAGCACTCGGCAAACGACTCTTTGCCGAGTGACGGTCCGACACTCGGCAAAGAGGCTCTTTGCCGAGTGCCAAGTCGTCGGCAAAAAACGGCCGAGTGCCGGGCTCTCGGCAAAATACGGCCGTCGGCAAAGAAGCCGGCAGGCTAACGGCCGTGCCTTGCCGTCCTCTTTGTCGAGTGTCTCACCCAGGCTCTCGGCAATTTGCCTACGGTACTACTGGTACTACCGGTCTTCCACCGGTACTACCGGCTAAAGACCGGTACTACCAGTAGTTCAAATTTCCAGAACTTGAACTATGCAGCAGTGCGCCGACTAAGCCTACCGGTACTACCGGTGAGTATACCACCGGTACTACCGGTGCACCTTGGCAGCGAAGAAACTTTTCTAAGTGCCCATGAGTGCAAAGTGTCTCTCAAGCGCATAATATAAAACGAAATGAGCACTATATCCCCATCTTGCTAGTCTAATTTGCATCCCTCTTGATAGTACGACATTTCTTATGACTCAATTCAAAATATAAGAACTATTGAAGCACTTGAGTTGAAACGCTTTCCATCCAATGAAATTGAGGGGTGCCAGAATTAAATAAAATAGGAAAAGGAGGATCGCCACATCATCGGAACAGATTGGGAAATTAGAATTAAATAAAATATGAAAAGGAGTGAAAGCATCTAGGCCCCTTGATGTGGGTTTTGATGATTGACGACAACGGTTATCATGACTAACGTGTGTTTTGCAGAAACAGGGATGAGTTAGGTCATGGTAACGGATATACTCGGGCGGTTTGGTTGGCATGCCCCCTGGCGATGGAAATCGTTTCGGTTTTCAAAGGACGTTCGTCAAGGTCGAAGATAGGATTAGTTCCGCTCGTCGACGGTGTTGGGTGACGGCGGATTAGTCTTTAGGACTTTGTTTTTTTCCTTTGGTCGTACTATTAAGGGGGGTGCAAACGGGTAGTTTGACCTAGTTAAGACTTTGGTTTAGGTGTGATGCACACTTGTGAAATCTTAGCGCTAGGAAGTTACTTAAAGGCCCTGAGTTTGGATGGAATCGAGCCGTTCACAAAGATAGTCGAATTGAAAGTGAACGGGCTCCTCTCTGCAGCGCCGGACGCGCCCGAGGGCCGTCGGACGCTACCCAGTGTGGGCTGTTGCTTGCCCAGACCATCGAACGCGCAGCTGGGGTAGCGCCGGAAGCGCCCGAGGGCCGCCGGACGCTACCCAAAGTGCACTGCACTTGGCCTCGACCGCCGGACGCGCCAGGTAGGACAGCGCCGGACGCGTCCGGCCTAGCCACCGGCCTCCAATGGTCGAATGAAGATTTGAAACGGAGTACACGCCGGACACGTCCAGCGGTGAGTGCCCGGACGCGTCCGGCGCTCATGGTGAAGCTGAAATCAGGGGTAACGGTTGAATTTTGGCCTTCGGCTATAAATACAACCCCTCTTTGTCCATTTCAGTGCTCTTGCCCATTTGTTCAGCTGATAGCTATCCTTTGAGTGCAAGGGAGTTGCAAGAGCCTCATGAAGTGAAGAGATTTGAGAATCCAAGAGTTCATGAGCGATTGAGAGTAGCAAGTGTGCATCACCCCTTCTCCTTAGGCTTTGCGAGGTCAAGCGAAAGTTTGTGCTTGTTACTCTTGGTGATCTCCATCACCTAGACGGCTTGGTGGTGATTGGGAGCTTGGTGATCATCCGACGGTGCTTGTGGATGACCCAACTCATCTTGTGAGCAGTTCTTGGCGATTCACCGCGTCGGAGCGACGAAGAATTAGCCTCTAGAGAGCACTTGATCCTTGCGCGGATCAAGAGGGAGCTACACCCTTGCGAGGGTGCTCCAACGAGGACTAGTGTAGAGTGGCGACTCTCCGATACCTCAGGAAAAAGATCGTCGTGTTCCTTGCCCCTTTTACTTTCCGCAATTACTTTCTAGCATTTACATTCTTGCAATTACATTCCTAGATCTGCCATGCTAGAATAGGATTGGAACTTAGGGTGCAAAACTTTTTGTAGGACAATTCTCTAGGAACACACTTGGGCACCGAGGGGTGAATTATTGGCTAGTAGGTTTAATTCCACAATAATTTTTAGAATTAGCCCAATTCACCCCCTCTTGGGCATCTTGATCCTTTCAAGTGGTATCGAAGCCGGTTTGCTCTTAATTAGGCTTAACCGCCTAGAGTAAAGATGTCCCATAGGGATGGCTCCCCTCCCATGTTCGAGGGAGACGATTTTCCTTATTGGAAAATTCGTATGAAAGCACATTTAGAGGCGATAGACGTTGGTTTCTTCCATGCCGCCTCTTAAGGATTCACAAAACCCAAGGATCCGGCTAACCTTATCAGTGATGAGGTTAACTATGAGAAGTGGAATGCTAAGGCCAAGAATGTTATATTTCATGGTCTTTGCAAGGATGTGTTCAACCGCGTGAGGAACCACAAGGACGCCCATGCACTATGGTCTGACCTTTGTGCGCTCCATGAGGGAACCAAGAGTGAGCGTGAGGAACGCTATCATCTTGTTATGCGCAAGTTAAATTCATTTGAGATGAAATCTAATGAAAGTGCTAATGAGATGTATTCCCGTTTGAATACCATTGTAGAGGAGCTCAATGGGCTTGGACTCACACAAATGTCGCTATCCGATGTTGTAAGGAAGATCTTGTGTGTCCTCCCCATTGACAAATATGGGCATATTGTCACCGTGCTTCATCAAGGTGCTCTTTCCAATGCTACACCAACACAAATATTGGGAAAGATCAATGCTCATGAGATGTATATGCATCTTACCCCCGAGGATGGCTCATCATCCAAGAAGAAGGACTTGGCTCTTAATGCAAGTCACTCAAGGAAAGGCAAGGCCAAGGCTTCTCATGATGATTCAAGCGATACCGAAGTTGATGACTTGAGTCTTGCTCTCATGGTAAAGAAGACCACCAAGATGATGAAGAAGCTCAACAAAAATGGCATCAAGTTTGATGGCAAGAAGAAGAAATTCTTCACAAGCAAAAAGAGAAAGCCCATTTCAGAAATGGAATGCTTCAATTATCACAAGCTTGGCCACTTAGCTCATCAATGCCCGGAGCCTCCTAAAGATGACAAATACAAGAAGAAGGGCAAAAACAGAAAAGATGACTCTAGTGATGATGAAGAGCAAGAAAAGAAAAAGAAAGACAAGCATCACAAGAAGGAAGACAAGAAGGAGTACCACAAGAAGAAGAATGGCAAGGCATATATTGTTGGTGATTGGCTCACCGATATTGAATCTTCTTGTGTGTCATCCGATGAGGAGAGTGATGATGAAGAAGTTGCTGCTATTGGTATTGGGTCTCCACCGCCTCCACAAATACTACCATCATCCTCTACATCATCTCACTTTTGCCTCATGGCTAAAGATGAAAAGAAGGTACATTCTAAGCTTGAGGATAGTGACGAAGAAAGTGGCAATGATAGTGATGATGAGTTTGAGGCACCTTCTTATGATGAGCTTGTTAAACTGCTTAATAAATACTCAAAAACCATCATCAAGACTAGAGGAAGATGTGATGAGCTTGATAGTGAAAATACTTCTCTTCTAGAAAAGATTGAGGCTATGAAAAAGACTAGTGATGAGCTTAGAGATCAAAATGAAATTATGTCTTCACAACTCAAGGAACTCAAAACCTCTAGAAAAGAGTTTAAAGTTGAATATGAGAACCTTGAGAAGAAACATAATGAGCTCACCTCTAGTTATACCTCTCTAAAAGAGGAGTATACAACTACCAAAGTAAATCATGGAAATCTAGCGATGCTTATGAGCTACTTTTTGAAACACTTGATGCTGCTAACAATGTTGTTAAGATTGATATAGCTACATCATGTGATGATTTGAATGATGAGATCATTGAGCAAGGTGCTAGCAGCAAAGGCAAGAATGTGGTGGTGGCCGATCACTATGATGATTATGCAAAGATCAAGAGTGAAAATCAACAGCTCAAGAAAGATCTTGAAAAGGCTAAAGTCACTAGCACCGTCACTATTGAAGAATGCAATCAAGATGAAGAACTAGCTCTTGAAAATGAGAAGTTCAAGGAAGAAAACAAAAGACTCAAGTTTGAAATGTCATGCTTGAAGCAATCAACAAATGAGTCACTTATAGAAGAGAACAAGAAGCTCAAGCAAGAGAAAGAGCATCTCAAGATTGGGTTGAGAAAGTTTGCCAAGGGAAAGTCACTTCAAAGTGAACTCTTGATAAACACTGTGATGAAGACCGATAGAAGTGGCATTGGGTTCAAGGCACATCAAGAGAAGCAACAACAAGTGAAGCAAACAAGTCAACAAAAGCAAAAGCCAAAGCCAAAGAGATGCTTTGAGTGTGGACAAGAAGGTCACTTTTCTCATGAGTGTGTGACTCCACCACCACAACCCTTGCCCAAGCATGCTAGACCTTTTGCCTTCAATGCTCACTATGTGCTTAGAAAGGATTCTAGTGGAAAGACAAAAGTTACAATCTTAGGTCCCCCAACAAGAATAGGCCTAAGAGGATTTGGGTTGTAAAGTCTCTTGTTGAGAAAGTCAAGGGCCCTCAACAAGTTTGGGTCCCTAAACAAAAAGCTTGATCTCATGTGTGTAGGTGAACTACAAGACCGGTGGAAGTCATTGGGTTATTGATAGTGGTTGCACTCAACGTATGACCGGTGATCCTCGTATGTTCACCTCACTTGATGAAGGGGAGTAAGATCAAGACAAGATTACCTTTGGTGACAACTCAAAAGGCAAAGTCAAGGGATTGGGCAAAGTTACAATATCAAATGATCACTCTTTGTCAAATGTGCTCTATGTTGCACCATTGAGCTTCAACTTGCTATCCGTTGATCAATTGTGTGATCTTGGATTCCAATGCTTGTTTGATGAGAAGGAAGTGGTAGTGACCAAGAAAGAAGACTCAAAGATGATATTCAAAGGCTTTAGATATAACAATCTCTATCTAGCGGATTTCTCCTCCGAAGATGCAAGTTTGAATGTTTGTTTGCTGTCCAAGACTCCACTTGGGTGGTTGTGGCATAGGGGGCTAGCACATGTTGGGATGAGTACACTCAAGAAGCTTTTGAAGAAGGAGTTAGTGAGAGGCTTGAAGGATGTCAAGTTTGAGAAGGACAAACCTTGTAGTGCATGTCAAGCCGGCAAAGAAGTTGCAAACACTCATCCAACCAAAGCTTATTTGTCAACATCAAGAGTGCTAGAGCTGCTACACATGGATTAGCCACGGTGGGAAACTCCATTGCTTAGTGATTGTTGATGACTATTCAAGATATACATGGACATTCTTTCTTCATTACAAAAGTAAAGCCACCCCTTGCTTCAAGAAGTTTGCAAAGAGAGCTCAAAGTGAATTTGATGTCAAGATCAAGAAGATTAGGAGTGACAATGGCAAAGAATTTGACAACACCAACATTCAAGCTTATTGTGATGAAGTTGGGATCAAACATGAAGTTTCATCCACCTACACTCCTCAACAAAATGGCATAGTAGAGAGAAAGAACCAGACCTTGATCACTCTAGCAAGAACAATGCTTGACGAGAAGATGGAGAGCGAGCAGGGGAAGGTCGGAGGAGCTCGCCGGCGTGGCGCCCTGGTGCCCTGGCGACGCGGCCTCGCGAGCCCGGCAGCTAGGCGGAGTCACTCGAGCGGAGGTGAAGCCTACGCCCGGCGACCAGGCGGAGCTCACGTGTGGAATCCATGGAGCAGAGGAGCGCCCGCAGAGGAGGTCCACGGCTGGACGAGGAGCAGAGGAGCGCCCGCTCCGCCACCGGCCCTGCTCCTGCGCGAGAAGAAGGGCTCCTGCTCCCGCGCCCATGCTCCCGCCGCGAGAAGAAGGGGGGAAGGCGACGCCGCTGCGCCGGCGAGGCCGCCTGCGCGCCCGCCGCGAGGCTCGCTTGCGCCGGCGCGGGAGAGCCGCGAGGGCGGGGTGGGGAGGCCGGCGAGGACGCGGTGGGGAGGGACGAGGGGAACTCTTCTTCTTCTTGGGCGGCGCCGCGGCGGGGCTAGGGTGGCGGGCGGTGTCGCGGCGGGCGCCGGGGTCGCGGGGGTGGTGGTCGGCGGCGCGGCGGCCGGGGCCACGGTGGCCGGGGTGGTGGGTGGAGCGGCGGCAGGCGCGGTGGTCGCTGGCGGGGTGGTCGCGGCCGGCGCGGCGGCTGGGGCCGGGGTGGTAGTGGTGGTGCAGAGCCAAGCAGAGAGCGCCGGCGCGTGCCATTGCTGCGGTGGTAGTGGTGGGGCGTAGCGTGTGCTCCGCTGGAGGGTGAGAAGAAAGGGAGAGAGAGAAAGTTGGTGTATGACATGTGGGACCCATGGCATAGAGCATGGGATATAGAGGATGGATGAGTGCAGGAAAACTGTATATAGAGGAGAGAATTTTGATGAGTCGGATGGAATATTCCATTTAGAGGATAAATATAGAGTACGAAGAGTGCGGGTGGTCTTAGACCGTCCGCACCGGGGGACGGTAAACGAGACGGTAAAGCTTTTACCGTCTCGTTTCTGCTGCAGCGGGAGACGCAACGACTTCCACACCGCTTGCGGAAGCCGCTCCGAACGGTATTCCTGGCGTCCATGGAGGGCTTCCGCAACCGCGCGCGGGGCCCGCGCGTCCTCGCGCCTCACACCGCTTGCCGCTCGCTGCTCGCCGCGTGGCATGGACGGGAGACAGAGAGAGAGAGAGAGAGAGCACGACGCCGGAGCAGGGTACGCCTGCTCGGTCGCCGGCCGCGCCGGAGAGGGAGGGCGAGGCCCGCCGCGCCGGAGAAGAGGGCGAGGACGACCACGTCGCCGGTCGCCCTCGCCTCGTGAGCACTGCCGCTGGAGAGAGAGGGGGAGCCGCCGCGAGCCTGCCATCGCCGCGCGCCATGGCCGCCTCCCCTGCTCCGCCTCGACATGGCCGGCACCACACTCCTCGCGTGGAGGCCGAGGAAGCTCCACCGCTCCTCGCGTGGAGGCCGGAGCGGAGAGGGCGTCTCCGCTCGCCATGGCCGGAGGGGCCGAGCTCGCCATGGCCGCCATGGACGGAGGGGCCTCGCCGCCATGGCCGGGGGGGGGGCGAGCTCGCATGGCCGCCATGGACGGAGGGGCCTCGCCTGGCCGCCGTGGGCGCCCACGCCGGGGCCGCCGCGCGCGCCCTCGCCGACCATGGCGGGGCAGAGCAGGAGGAGCTCGGCCATGGCGGGGCAGAGACGACAAGAGCGTAGGCGAGGGATGGTGAAAGGATAGAGGAGAGAGAATGGAAAGAGTGGGTGTCCGGTTGGGGGAAAAAAGAAAAAAAAACTGACACCTGGGTCCCATTAGTATTGAGTAGAGATATAGAGTTTGGATGAGTGTGGGAGAAACTGGTATAGGGGAGAGAATCTTGATGATCAGAACAAAATATTCCTTATAGAGTTTGGAAATAGAGTTTCACGAGTGCGGGTAGTCACAGTAGCATGCACAAGCATGCAGTCGAGATCAGGCGGCACAGCGGTCAGTGGACCACCAGCCTTTGCTTGCATGTTGCACGCACCGCAGCGGAGCGCCGTGCAGAGCGGAAGTTGCCGTCCGACCGCGCATGCCGACCTGCCGTCCCTCGTGGCGTACAGTGACCAATGGGACATCACCCTGCTCGCTCCATCGATCTGCCTGGTCTCGATCGATCGGGCGCGGCCCGGCTTTTCACGCGCCCGCCGCCTCGGGACTCGCAGCAGCTTGGGCGGGCGGGCAGCAGTGGCGAGCGAGCGCCCACGTCGACAATGGCGGCGGCTGCGCCTCGCGGTCGCCGCTCTACCCCTTCTAGCTCGCCGGCGATGAAGTAGACGCAGTTGGCGCTCACCCCCGACACGTCCCCGGCGCGCACGGCAAAAGGGGGCCTCAGCTCCTCGATCATGGAACGGCTCTGCCGAGCAAAGGACCCTCGGTGCACGGCCGACGGCAGGATCTTGCTGGAGACATGTGGAATCTTTCGTTCTGCGCCCAGCGGACATGTCGAATCTTTCGTACTGCGCCAATCACGGGGCATCATCTGACAGCTGAGGCAGTACTGCTCCTCCACTTTTAGCCAGGCGACGCATGCAAGCTTTAGCAATAATGTTCACCCCATGACAAGGGGTTCACGCGTTGGTGCCCTTGAGACAGGTTTTGTACTAAAAAAAAAACTAAAACTATCATGTGTAATTTTGTCTATGAGTGGCTTAATTTGATTTGTAACGACTTTATCTCTTTGTATTATGTATGGTTCCCTTTTCTAATTAATATGTATTTATGAAATGATCATAGATTAGTTAGTTGGATTTCTTGTGGCAGAACATATCCACCCGGGTTTAAATCCTCTACTTGCAATGGGTGCACACATTTTTTTTCTGTATTTTTATTCTAAGAAAGATTTAATGGCGCTATGGTTTCAATGATAGATGATGTTCTTGTCGACAGCGAGACACCTGTGATGACTTCATGAATCTTGAGATCTGGTGTCGTAAAAAAAAATCTTATGATCTGATTTGCTTACGTAGGGGGTGAGTGGGGTGAGTTTGCGTGCGTTGTTGGTGTCTACCTCTGTGTAATTCTCAAAAGAAATTATTTTATAATCGTTATCGAGTCACGTGAGATATGTGATGACAGTCTATTAAATATAAAATACTAGATAAGAACTTCTATTAAAAAAATTTAATAATAAATTATATAAAAGTTAGGAATAGAACTAGTTCATCAACCCGTGCTCTCGCACGGGCTATAATCTTATGAAGGAGATCGCCATTAGTAATTTGTTTAATGTCTATGTAATAAAACTACTCGTATTAAATTATATTGTCTTCTCATTAATTGTTCATTTTGTAACACAATAGGCATAACATATATTATTTAGTTTTTTTTATAAACTTAACATTTACTTATCTATTTGTTCTCCATCTATATCTTATGATGTCATTAATCTATTTTTTCAATTATTACCCTTATTGATTGCTGAAGATTTTTAGCCCTTGATTTAAGTTGAAATTGTAATTTCTTATTATATCTTTTATTGGCATCCTTTGGCACTTTCAAGAATAAAGATTTTTATTGTAGATTGCACTCTTAAGTACAATAACTAGAAATCTGCGCGGCTTTGCCGCGCATGGCCATTGTTAGTTTTTTTGTTTTTGCTTTGTAGTTAGGTACATGAGTATGAATAATAGTAGCTAAATCGTTCTTTTGTTCGTGTTATTTGGGATTTATCATTTATGAATGATTACATATGTTAACCGTGCATTTTCTATTTCATTGTTTATATATTTCGAGTCCTATAAAGATGAACCATAAACTTCCCTTTCATAAAATTTTTCATTGGTTCCATTTAGACCGAAGGCAAATTTAAACATTAGAGGCCATCTAATTTCTTAGTGAATTAGTTAGTAATTGAATGTGGAGAACATAATTGTTTATAAAAAGGAGGATATAATAGCTCCAAAACTTAATTTAGTTACTCAACTTAATAATAGTTAAGTACATAGCTTAATAATCTTAATAATATATTTTCATAAAACTCCACTTAAGTAAAGCCATAAAATTCTCTAGAGCATCATAGGTAACTTTCGTAATGGTATTGGACTTAAGACATAAAATTTAGTGCCTTAAAATATTAATTAGAGCATAAGAAATCCACTGTTAATAAGGAAGTACTGTTTTATGGGATCTTCAAACCATAGGAATATGAGTTCTCCAAATCATGGTAAAATTTAGGACTTAGTCAAATTTATTCGAATCCAAATCATAGTAAAATTTGGTACTTAGGCGACCAAGCCATAGTAAAATTTGTTTTGAAGTGTCCAAGTCATAATAAAAATTAATTATGACTTAAAATCTAAGGTGACTAAACCATAGTAAAATTTATAATTCTTAATTTGTTATTTAAATTTTGCCCGTCAGAAAGTTTCAGTCCATTTGCACGGCCCGCTTGGCCTACGTACGTGCCTGCACGGCCCGTTCGTGCCCCGGCGCGGCCTGTTTGGCCTGGCCCGCTTGGCCCATGAAGCCGCCCGTTCATCCTGAGCCGTTCATCGCCATCCGACGGCCAGGAGCGAGCCTAGCGCGGATGAAAATCGCGTCGCCGCGGGTTGCGCCCCGAACCCTAACCCATTTTCTCCCTCCCCTTCTCTCTCCTGCCCGCGACAGCGAAAGAGGAGGAGGCGACGACGGCGGCGAACGCGTGCCGGTGAAGAAGATCGGCGCCGCGGAGCTCCTCTCGCTGGAGCTGCGTGCCGCCTCGGCTGGCGCGCATCTCCGTCGAGCGCTGCTCGATGGTGCCCTAAGGCGCCCGTCCGGCACGCCTAGGGACCCACGACAGTGGCGAGCGAGCCTCAGCTCCGGCTAGCGCGGTGTGGGCCACGGCGCCGGCGAGGCCAAACGTGACCGCCGCGGCACTCAGGTGTGTCCCCGGCCTTACTTAGCTTAGGGCTAGGGTTAGAAATTGGGGAATTTACTGTAGCCATGGTTCGGTTTTGGGGATTTTCTTTAGCATCAGCTCAAATTCGTTATCCCCTTCTTCTCAGTGCTTCATCCGGAACCCTAGAGCTCCTTAGGCCGTCCTTAACTTCGATTTTGCATGATTTTGGGCAAAAATTTAGTTAACAGAGAGACAAAAGCTCGGCAGGCCAGCCCATTTAATCGCCTGGGCGTCTGTCCTATTTCCGAAAGCTCGAGGGCTTTTTGCAAAAAAACCTGAGAGAAGGTGATGGACGGCGGGTTGTATTTCGCCAAAGTTCGAGGGTCTTTTTGCAAAATGGCCGGGACTCGCCCGATCTGGGCCGTCCGTACGCCCGATCGGACGGCCGAGGGTTGCTCGCGACGTGGCCACTCTGGCTGGCCAGAGAATGTTGCAGCTTTCGTATATAGGAGATGGCATGAATAGTCATTTTAAACCTACACTATGTTGCTTATGATCAGTTCAGAGCTTGGCAGGAGATCTAGGATTGTTAGTAATGCCACCCTCAAGAGAATCTTAATATTTAAGCCTTATAATCAATGGCACAAAGGTATAACCACTTGTAGTCTGCACCACCCTCTCTACTTCTCAAGGTGTTAAATTTTATTACAAAGAGTGATTTACACAGTAGTTGTTACACTAATTAATTTAGCCAAATGTTTTAGTTAAAGTGTATAAATTTATCAAAAGTAACAGCTTATACAATGTCATAGTTATCAATAATGTTTTAGTATCCTTAATGTAGAAAACATATATCAGGGTTGCTGAAACATAACATGTTTATTTATCTCTCATACATGCATGTGTATTTTCTATGCTTTGATGTCAGAGCATGTGTGTTTACTTTAATTAAATTTGATGTAATGTTAGAAGTGGTAATTAGATGTAAATTTAAAGGTGGATAAATTTAAGGGTGTAATAACATGTGGATAATTGGATGCAAATCTATGTTTTCTTTATTAGAACATGTTTGTTGATGGTAGAAGCGAGTTACTTAAATAAAGATTCATAGGTTACTCTATATTGATTTACACATTCACAGAGGTCGGTAGTTGTTTAGAAAATAGCATGGATCCTAGAGTTATTATTATCAATAATGTTTAGAGTCTACATGATTGAAGGTTGGATTATTTTTATTTCTAGTGACAATTTTTAGAACTTATCCTTTTTGTAGCTGGAGTCGTTAGGATTGACATGGCTTCATTTGCGACCCCTATTTAGTATTTATAGGGTTTACATCTTTTCTTAGTGTGATAGTTATTTAGCGTATGTACAATTGTTGCATAACATTGTGCTGTCATTAATCTATATATTAAATTAAACTTTTTATTTTGATATTGCAATTCTTTTTATTCACATGTTAAGCTGAAATTCTAATGCTTATTTGTATATTTAATTGATCTTGCACCAAGACAGTATCACGTAATTTTATTAGTAGTATCATTGTTTTTTAAAATATAGAGTGCTTAGATTAACTTACCAATAATGTTTGGCCAAAAATTATAAAATTATTCAAAATAACAACCCATGAAATTTGTTATATCATGGAGTACTTATATTACTGAACTTAAAGTTAAATTTTTGGTGTCTTTGTTATGTGGTTTGTTAAGGGAACATGTTTACACTCTCTATAAACCATTAAAACAAATATTTATCCTAATGTATACATGTTTACTTGGTCTACATGGTGGAGCATAGAATTATATTTAAGCTTACCTTTAGCCTAGTGGTTGTGGAAATCTATAATTTAGTATATATATCACGTAATTTATTGACATTATATTATTTTATTGATATCTTATTTTACTATTTATATAAAAAATTTATAATTATGTTTGTATTTTTGTTTATTTTTGGATGTTTGAGGTGGGAAAATTAGATACAAATTAAGTGTGTTAATTCATATTTTACTTAATGCATATATGGGTATCTTTCCTAATGCTTGATGTGGGTATTTTATAAAACATTTATGGTGGTTATTTTATTTTTTTTATTAAATGGCATAGTTGTCTAGTTATGATGCAACGTCGGGGATTTTTATGTGTTTTTTATTATGGAAGAAGATGGTAATTAATTTATTTTAAAATTTGTTAGATTATTTTGAATTATCTTTCATAATGGTGGAGGCAGGTAAATTATTAGATGCAAAATTAGCAGGTTACTTTGTGCATTCTTTATAATGGTATAGTTGGGTTTTTTTGTTAAACAAATAGACCAATTGTTGTTATTGATGATGATGATGATTGAAGTCTACTAAATAAGAGAACGCATATGTTTCTGATTTTTGTAACTTCTGAGAATTTCTTATATTTATATTTTTCTAATGCGCTGATCAGAATTAATGTGGGGGCTAGCCACTAAATATTAGTCACCATTAATTTTTTATATCATTATATACTTTTTTTTTTGCAAATTCCAATTGATTTACTTGATATGATAATTTTTTATGGTTATTACATTTTTTGCAAATTTCCTCTACTAATATAATAGTTTAGTAACATGCTTACGTACTATACACGTATCATTAAATAGCATGTCATACAGTTTAAATGTGATTTCCTCGCGAATTGGAATGTATTACAGAATGTGTTTTGAAGTAATGAACCGTAGGTGCTAACAAATATAGGAACATATGGAGATCAGCATTCTTTGCTCTTCCTTCTGATGCACGTGATTTAGATAGGTCACACCATGTCTCATATATATTATCATCAACTACCCTTGTTCAATCCTATTAATATGTAAACATGGGTTGATTCATGTAATATTGATATGTGACATATATATTTTTTTTCACTTTAATTTGCATCTGTGTATATGCCCAACTGTGGAGTAGAGGTTGGTGTCGGTGTAGTAGTGTGGATGGGCAAAAGTTAGTATACGTACAGCTAGCAGCCAGCTGTGGCAGGGCACTCGTCTATGCCACACTAATGTAGACAGAGATCTCGACATTTGCCAAAGCTCGCGTCTATCACATAAACAGCGTACCTACAGAAGAACTGCATAGCATGAGCAAATAAGAGCAGCATACATGCAACAAAAGTAGTGTACGTCTGCATTATTACACACATGAATTGATGACATAGGATGATGGGTTTAGCTGCGGCTATGGGATGTCGAGCAATAGCATGTCCAAATTAAACCATGTGGTCCGATGGGTTTTTGAAACATGTACGCCAAAGCTCAAAAGTAGAGATTGATTTGGCAATTGAAAGAACAACTACTACTACCAGATTTATAGAAGGCCGGAAGCTCCGTGACCGAGAGGGATGCCCGATGTACAGGTTGCAGGCTTGAGAAGTTGATCTACTTTCCCTGATTCATAGATTGAAGCTCCGTGACAATGGCCGACGGTGGCCGGCGGCTGCGACGGCATGGGACATGCTAATACCACGGGAGATATTAGATGGGATGAGAATATATAGTATGCATCATGGTAAAAAAAAAATGTAGTCCACGTTTAGAATATCTGTTAATTTTATCCAGTAACTAGGAAGTGTTCGTGCGAAGCCTAGTTGGCAACTTGCCACCGGGGACTAGCACTTGTGTAACTTTGTGTTTCCCCTCTTAATGAAAAACGAGTGAAGGCCCGGTCGCGAAAAAAGAATATCTGTTAATTTTTATCGGATTAGAATGTCTAGAAGATCTATTATGACGTGTGATAGCTTGTTATATTTTATAATGGCAAAGTGGGTAATTAAGATATAAGTTGAGGGGGTTACTTTAATTTATTTTTATAATGGCAATGGTGGGTAATTTTTTTAGAAAATAGAATATATCTAATGGCTATTAATATTAGCGAAGCTCAATTGATGGTCGGATCTTTCGATTATTGTGAGAATTTCTTTGATTTATCTTTTTTCTAGCACGTGCGGTGAGAGTTAACGTGGAGGCTCCGTTGAGCCTCTAATTAGTAATAGTAAGATAAGATGGTAACTACTTGTTGAACTCATTAACCCGGTAGTGACCGTGCTATATATCACTGTTGGTTTGACCCGGCAATGATATCTTCTCGTTACTCTCTGGTCATATCAGTGGGTCTAGAAACTGGCATGATAGGATAAGCCCATCATTTGTCTTGATTTAATTTGAGCAGTGATGTTGGGTTTTTTTAGGTCTGTCTATGATCCATGGATCTGAGGTATATTGATAGTTCCATATTCTATACATTTTCAGTATTATACTGTATGAGGACACACTCCGTTCGTCTCAGGAAGAATGGATGTTATTATATAACATGCTTCGTGAGGAGTCCACGCAATCTGTTTTCCCAAAACAAAAAAGATTCACGTGTTTGATGGGGAAACAGGGGGCTTGTGATTGATGCATCCGACAAGTTAAGGAAGTTAAGGATTAGGGCCCCTTTGGTTTGCAGGATGGACGTAGGATTTTCATAGGATAGGAATTTCATAGGATTTTTTCCTTTCCCATCGTATGGTTGCTAGAAAATCAAAGGATTTGTTCCATAGGAATCCAATCCTATACCTTGATTCTAGAGGAAAAAAATCATGAGCTCAGACTTCATGGAAATTTTCCTGCGGACGGCGTGCGTCGCGGGAGAGAGAGCAGAGGCTTTGCGGGAGAGACAGCAGAGCAGAGGGAGAGCGGAGCAGGGCGTAGGGCGCCGGCGGCACAGATCAAAGTGAGGGCGGGGAGATGGATGGAGGGAGCATACGGGGCGAGCAGAGCAGGGAGAGGAAGAGAGATGGAGGGAGAAGAGGCGGCGATGATCTCGACTCCGGCGAGGTGGCTCCTGTGGCGGCGGGTCAGGCGCGGTGCTCGGTTTCATGCGTCCTTTGGGCCGGCGGCTTCGAGCTCTGCTGTGGATCTCAAGGGGGTGAGGCTAACGCCCGCACGCCCACTCTGACCAAGAACTCTCCAGTCATCTCCCCGAGTGTGGACTGGCGCTGGTGCTGCTGGTGTCCGCCGCCGCCGATGCCGAGGTCGTCCGGGAGGTGGAAGGCGACCTCAGATCTGGCCCGGCGGTGGTGCGCGCCGTGCAGGGTGGTAGGCGCCGGCGCCGCCGGTGGCAGGAAGAAGAGGCCCCGGGGGCGCGTGGGCGGAGAGAGGTGGGGGGCGGATGGGGAGCGCCGTCGTCCACCCCGGGCGCGTGTGGGTGGAGTGAGGTGGGGGGACGGAGGAGGAAGAGAAGGTGAGGAGAGGAAGAGGAAGAGGGGCTGGTGGAGTTGCCCTGTGTGGGAGAGGCCGAGAGGATGAGGAAGTGGGGCCGGTGGAGTCGGACGCCCTCTGTTTCGTCAAACGCTAGGTTGCCCAAGGCCTTTCCTACGTGTTACTGTTCTCACGGGATAGACGAGTGATGCACCTCCGGTTCCTATGAAATTCCTATCCCTACCCTATCCATACCCTGGGTTCCAAAGGGGCCCTCCCTGGGTTCCAAAGGGGCCCTTAGTCTGTTTCGCACAGTGCACAGTACAAGATACTGACACTGCTAGGCAAACAACCGTGGGCAGCCGGTGGAGCGTGCGCTGCTGGGAGCGTGGCTCACGGGCACGTGGACTCGCGCATGGTGACACCATTGAAGTGACGCTTGGTGATGCTAGCCTTGTTTAGTTGTGGGTGAAAAGTTTTTAGATGCCATATCGGATGTTATGCGGGATTTCCGATAGAATTTTTAGATATTAATAAAAAAATAAATTACAGATTCTGTCAGGAAACCGTAAGATGAATTTATTAAGACTAATTAATTGGTCATTAGCACAAGTGTTACTGTAGCAATTTAGTGTCAAATCATGGACTAATTAGACTTAAAAGATTCGTCTCATAAAATTATCACAAATTATGCAATTAGTTATTTATTTCGCCTATATTTAATACTTCATGCATTTGCCGCGACAATCGATGGAATAGATGAAAAGTTTGTAGGGTGGAAACTAAATAAGACCTAACCAATGGTGATGGTGTGGCCGTGGAAGAACAAGTAAAATAAGACAGGTCATTTTGCCTTATAGCTAAGGCAATTCGGTAAACTCCTAGCTGAAACAGAAATCCATCCGTGCTTGCCGCTACTTACGTCGACCGGCACTACACGGTTCCCCAGTTCACAGGGCCCGCCATTACCTGCGCATGTACCCGTGACCAGCCATTGGCATGCCGTGCGCTACTGTGTGGCCGTACAGGAGCGGCTAAAATGGAAGGAAAGACACTGGTGGGTCCTACATACAGTAAAAAAATATTCAAGATAGAAGAAGAGACTAATTGTTGTACGACTTACTATTATGTTAGTCTGTTACTAGCTTGGTTGTCTTATAGCCTAGCCTATTAAACATACTCAGAGAACAAGGACGAGTAAAAGGAAGAGAGAGAGGAAAAAATAAAATAAAAAATATTATTGTCATTTTATTTTTCTTTTCTACCATGTATTTTTTTTCTTTCTGCTATATAAGTTGTTTTGCCAAACAGGTACATCAAAACAACTTCAACTTCAGTGGTAAAGTTACTCGTAGACAAATTACCAACAAAAACTGATTCGCCCGTGAAGTTGGGCTAACAGAGGCCCCATATCCAGTCACCGGACCTCTAGACAGAAGAACGACGATATATATCCTGGCAAATAAATGTTGAGACAAGTAGCTTACGGAGAGACCAGAGCTCCCACTCCACAATCACCAGCTCAAGAAGACTAGTTAGCAAGTGTCAGTCATGCCATCCAACTCATCAGCATTAGTAGCAGGACTAGTAGTGTGTCTCAGTGCGGCGGTGGTCGTGGTGCCGATGTCATCATGGCTCGCCGCCGGCGCCGCTGCGGGAGAGCGTAGTATTGGTGTTGCGGGCTGTGAAACATCATGCGGCGGCGTGGACATCCCCTTCCCGTTCGGCATGGGACCTGATCACTGCTGGCTGCCGGGATTCCAAATCTTGTGTGAGGACACCGGCAATGGCGTCCTTAAGCCGTTCTTGGCTACCATCGACGACGCAAGTCCTACAAGCAGCAGAAATGCTAAAGTGGAGGTCCTCAACATCTCTCTGGAGCAAGGTGAAGCCAAGGTGCTCAACAATATCTCTTCTTACTGCTACGACGCTGCGTCTCGGAAGATGGTGGAAAACGTGTGGTACTCGTACGACTGGTGCTTGGGCCACAACTACAGTTTCTCCAGCACGGCCAACAAGTTCACGGTGGTAGGGTGCCTGACGCAGGCGTACATCACCGACACCAGAAGCACGGCTGCTGATCGCTTTTGGACCGGGTGCATGTCCTTGTGCTACGACCGCAAGATGTCCCTAAACCCTTGCTCCGGGATGGGATGCTGCCAGATGACCATCCCCAAGGGTCTCCAGTTTTACCGGGTGTCGTTCGACTACGACTTCATGAACATCTCTAGGATGGTGGACGGCGTGCTCAAATATGGTCGCTGCAGTTTTGCGGTGCTCATGGACTCGTCCAACTTCACGTCGCCGACATCCAGCTCCAACAACAACTCCTTACCGGAGTTCATCAACAATATTACCTCAACGTTGGAGTTGTTCAACAGCTCCCGTGGTGGAAAGGCGCCGGTGGTCCTTGACTGGTTCATCGGAGACGGCGATTGCAACACGGCAGTCGGAAACCCTGCAGGATACGCGTGCCGTAGCACCAACAGCTTCTGCTCTGACGCAGCCAGCGGACGAGGCTACATCTGTAAGTGCAACCAAGGTTTCCACGGCAATCCTTACCTTGCTAACGGCTGCCAAGGTGAATCCACTTCCTCTCTGTTGTACTATATATCTCACAATCCTTGTTATCTGCTTATATACAATAGTTATTCACTTCGATCCTTACAAATACGAAAAACATATAACTCAGGCAAATATTTAATTTTATTATATATGAGATTAGTTCAATGCTTAGTAGTTACGGATTTAGATTCCTTGATTCATGCCGCATCAGTAAAGAGTAGATATATTAATTAAGGCCCTGTTGGTACACATCAGCTTCACTAGTGAACTCGGTTTCTGTGCTTCAACTTAATGAGCAGCTTTTTCAGTGAAGTTAAATTTGTTATGAAAATCTGTTTGTCAAAATAGTTTCACATGGTAGACCAAAAGATTAAAATGACTATAGTACCCTTCACTTTTTATTTATTCAATGTTTTCACAATCTCCCCACGGGCACTCACTTTCTCCCATGCTGCCATCCAAATGCCCATGCCCGTGTGCCCCAGTAGGCCGCGAGCCCCATTGGTTGCGCCCCGGCGGTCGCGCCCCTGGAAGCCAGGAGCCCCAGAGGCTTGCGTGCCGGTAGACATGCCCCGGAGACTGTGAGCCCCTCTGGTTGCGCTCTGACGGCCGTGAAACTTGGCGGCCATGCCTGCTGGCCGTGCCCCAAAGCTGCGAGCCCCAGCGGTCGCGCCCCTGGAGGAGCCATGAGCCCCGGTGGCTACACCCCGGAGGTCGCGAGCCCCATTTGCTGGCGCCCCGGTGGCCGCGAGCCTCGGTGTTTAGCACCCCAGATTGATTTAGGGTTATTTTAATTACTGTTGCTGGTGAAACTGAGATAGATACTTTGTGGTCAACTTTGTTCAAATAAACTGGCGGCACAAAGGAAGATCGAAGAGAATGTACCTGTATTGAGGTCGCCCAGGGATAGGATGAGTCAAATTGGTTCTTCACCAGAGTTGTTGCCATTGTGTTGACACCAAGATTGCTCCCGGTACCAAGCACACCACACGTGGGCCTTAGACACCCTCGAGGTAGCCTTGAAGCGACCTGCAAACGCGGCACCAACCAAGCGTAACCGGCAAAACCGATCTAGAGACCGGTAAGCCGATGTAGAGCTCTAGATGGCCGGAAAAGCTCCCGAACTCGCTCCCGGAAGGATCCGTCGGGGATGAGCACGTGGAGGATCTCCTAGCACCAGCGGATGGCGCCTAGGATGCCAACGGAACTCGCGGAGAGAGCCGCCGGACAGCAACTAGAGGGGTTGAGGAGAGAATTAGGGTAAAGAGGGTAGTTTTGTTGTAGTTGTATGATTCGATTGATTGGATGGGTTCAATCGGCCATAATCCCCTCAATTATATAGGGGGGGTGGTCTTATCTCAGTAGGAAACTCTCCCAAAACTCGTCCATCAAGTTTCCCACGAGTAGAACTTTCCAAAAGTCCGATTCGTAGACGAAGACGAATCGGACTTCCCGACACAGCGCCGGACGCGTCCGGCGCCATAGGGGCGCGTCCGGCGCAGCGTCCGGCGCCGTTGACCGGCTGCACCGCGCGCGCGCAAGCCGAGCGTCCGGCGCTGCAGTCGCGTCCGGCGCTCGCGCATCCGGCGCTCGGGGCGGCTGCGGCCCGCACTGGACTGCGTCCGGCGCGGCTTTGGCGCGTCCGGCGCTCGGGGCATCCGTAGTGCGCTCTGGACTGCGTCCGGCGCAACCCGGCGTGTCCGGCGCCCTGGCGAGCGGCGTCCGGCGCTGTTCAATTCCGCCGGAGAGACCCGTTTTGCCGTCCATTGATCCGTTGACATGCGTTTGACCTTCCGTTGCCAAATTTGAGTGTCAACACATGCCCCCCTGTTTTCAAGTGAATTAGTTGATGAACTTGAAAATACTCTTTCACCTGCAACCAACTAGCAACGATGCCCACCACATCGGCTAACCGGTGACTAAGGGCGATGTTTTACATCGGCCATTTTGTTCTAAGGGCGATACATGTATCGGCCATTATTTGGTAGAGCACTAGGCTTCTTGCCAAACACTTGGGAAGTATTTTTTAAGATACCTCCCGTTGATTGCCTTGTCGAGACGCTCCCTTTTCAATGTCTCTAGCACATAAGAATTTCCGCGTATTACCTTGACCACTCTCAAAGGACCCTCCCAATTAGGAGACCACTTGCCAAATTGATTGCTCTTCGATCCAATAGGGAGTATGGTTTTCCACACTAAATCTCCTACTTGGAAAGATTTGCTTCTCACTTTCTTGTTGTAGGCCTTTGCGACACGCACCTTGTCTTTCTCAATCTCTTTTAGAGCTTCTATTCTCTTATCGGTCACATCATCTATGTTGTCCATCATGAGATCATGGTACACTTTAGCGGATAAATCATTTTGCTTGGCAAATCTAAGTGCACCCAAGTTCACTTCAACGGGCAACATAGCTTCTTGACCATAGACTAATTCAAATGGAGTTGCCTTTATTGCACCATGCTTTGATATGCGATACGCCCACAAAGCTTCCGACAAGACCTCATGCCACCTCCTTGGAGTCTCTTCAATCTTCTTCTTGATGAGCTTGATCAAGGTTTTGTTACTTGCTTCAGCTTGGCCATTAGCTTGAGCAAAGTATGGGGACGAGTTGATCATCTTGATTTTATATGATTCGGCAAAAGCTTTTACCTCTTTAGCCATAAAAGACGTCCCTTGATCCGTATGTAATACTTGAGGGATGCCGAATCTATGAATAATATGCTCCGTGATAAACTCTATCACCTCCACATGAGTTATATTCTTCAATGGGATTGCCTCACACCACTTTGTGAAATAATCTGTAGCAACCAAGACAAACTTGTGTCCCTTTGAAGACGGGGGATATATTTGGCCAATGAAATCTAGCCCCCAACCTCTGAATGGCCACGGTTTTGTAATAGAGTGGAGCTCCGAAGCGGGCGCCATTTGAATGTTTTCGAACCGTTGGCACTCTTCACATCCTTTGTAGTAACGCATGCAATCGACAATCATAGTGGGCCAATAAAAACCAGCCCTTCTCAACAACCACTTCATCTTGTGAGCCGATTGATGCGTACCACAAACTCCTTCATGGACTTCTCCCATAGCCACCTTTGCATCTTCAGGCCCCAAGCACTTTAGCAATAGACCATCGGCTGTCCTCCTATACAATTCATCATGCTGCCATGTGTATTGGAAAGCAAGCTGTCGTATGGTTCAATCAACTTTAGTACTAGGATCCTGCAAATATTTAATCAAGGGAGTCCTCCAATCCTGTAAATCGGTACTAGAATTACTAGACCGATTTGAGACATCATCAGTAGCATACGCCTCAGAAAAATTAGTTAATCCGATCATATGGGACGGTCGAACCAATTCACTTGTTCCTGCACAAATTAAATTTATATCCTCATACATCGGCTTTGTTTGTATATGAAAGTTTCGCTTACTAACATTAAAGCCAGATGCTTGTTGAGCCATCTTATTAGCCTGGTGATTCTCATCTCTAGGAATATGCTGAATTTTAAATTCAGCAAGCTTGGAAATATAAGCTAGACAAGTATTAAGGCAAGCACATAATGAATCATCTAAGCATTGAACTTCTCCACTTACTTGCTGCACTACTAGCAATGAATCACCATAAGCCTCAACATGATGCACATCCATGGAAGTTAATATAATCAATCCGAATAACAAAGCTTGATATTCGGCTTGATTATTAGTACAAAAGAATTCTAATTGGCTAGACATCTCGGTTACAAGACCAATGGGAGAGATTAAAATAATACCAATACCTCGGCCGTTTACGCAAACCAATCCATCAAAATACAATTTTCATGGAGCAATTGTGATGTAATTGACGTCATCGCCAAGATTTATGCTATGCTCAACAATAAAATCAGCAAGTACTTGGCCTTTGATCGCTCGCAATGGCTCAAAAACCAAATCATATTCAATTAAAGAGTACGCCCACTTGCCTAACCTCCCACTGAGGATTGGCCGATGCAACATGTGCTTAATAACATCGGCTTGGCATGCTACAACACATGTACTTGATAGCAAATAATGTCTCATCTTATGGCATGCAAAGTACAGTGATAAGCATAATTTTTCAATGTGGGTGTACCTTGTCTCGGGATCAAGAAGACGACGACCAATATAAGCAATGACATACTCCTTCTCTTCATCTTCTTGAGTCATCACAGCGCCAATCACCTTCTCTTCGGCAGCAATATATAGCTTGAATGGTACTCCTCTGCTTGGTGCACGAAGAACCGGCGGTGATGATAGATATTCCTTTATCTTGTCAAATGCTTCTTGTTGCTTTGCCCCCCAAGCAAATTCAGATTCATCCTTCAATTTGAGTATGGGAGTGAAAGGAATAATCTTCCCGGACAGATTAGCAATAAATCTTCTCAAATAGTTGACCTTTCCCAAGAATTTCGCACATCTTTCTTGCATGTGGGCGGCTCAACCTTCTTGATCTTCTCGATTCTCTTGGGATCAACCTCTATGCCTTTGTCATGAATAATGAAGCCTAGAAACTTTCCGTAGATACTCCAAAGGCACACTTGAGTGGATTCATCTTCAAACCATAATGGCGCATCCTCTCAAAAGCAAGACGCAAATCGGCTAAATGAGATTTATGGGCAGCTGATTTAATCACAATATCATCAATGTAAACCTCCATAATCACCCCAATTAGATCATGGAAAATCAGATTCATTGCTCTTTGGTAAGTTGCACCTGCATTCTTCAACCCAAAGGTCATAACGATCCACTCAAACAAGCCAACAAAACCGGGACAAATGAAAGCCGTCTTTGATGTGTCTTCTTCCGCCATAAAAATCTAATTATATCCCGCGTTACCATCAAGAAAGCTAATCATCTTATGCCCCGAAGCATCATTGATCAACATATCGGCTATAGGCATAGGGTACTCATCTTTGGGAGTGGCTCTATTTAAATCCCTGAAATCAATGCACACTCTAATCATACCGCTGTCCTTCTTCTCAACCGGCACAATGTTAGAGACCCACTCCACATATTGGCATGGACGTATGAACTCCGCCTGCAACAACCTTTCGATCTCCTCCTTTATTCGGTCATGGATGGCCGAATTGAAGCGCCTTGGATGTTGCTTGACAGGCTTGAAGTTCTTCTTGAGAATAAGCCGATGCTCAACAAGATCTCGGCTTAATCCCGGCATCTCGGTGTAGTTCCATGCAAAACAATCAACATATTCCTTGAGAAGCGCGATTAATTCGGTTTGAAATCGGCTTCCAAGTTTTGATTAATAAACGTCGGCCGTGGTGTAGTACCATCCCCAATGTCAACTTGCTCCAAAGGGTCGGCCGATGTAAAACCTTGGCCCAACTTATTGAGCTCATCAAAGTCATCAATTGCTTCACAAGTATCGGTCTTTTCGGCCGATATTGCTCTAAACGATGCTTTAACCATTCACGATTATCCATTAAATGATTGTGTTGAGCCGATTGTCAATCGGCTTGAGAGATATGGGAACAAAACAACCCCTAGAATAATCAACATAATCATAGGTACGAGAGATCTCTACGAAAGACATCCCAAGGCGCCATGCCCCCGGTCTCGGACGAATCGGCAATTGCAACCGGTAGATGAGTCCGCATGGATAATCTCAACAAAGATCGCCGACCCACCGAATGAGAAATTGGTGTAGGCGGAAGGGACACACTCATTAGCATGTATCCAATCACGTCCAAGTATCACATTGTAGCTCCCCTTGATGTCGGCGACAAAGAAAGCGGTAGCCAAGGTCTTGCTCCCGATGGTCAATTCAACGTTAGCAATTCCCTTGGCCGGAATTGGAGCTTCTCCACCTACTCCGGTGATGGTCATGTTGGTCCGGATTAGCTCCTCTTCCTTAATCCCAAGCTTGCGGAACAGCGTGTATGGCATGACATTAACGATCGCACCGCTGTCCACTAGCATGCTGTGCACCGGAGTCCCGTTGATGTGACCCCTCAAATTGAGAGGCCAAAGATGATCCACCTTGACTCTTGGCTTCTTGAATACGGCGTCTTCCACCACAAATACTAGCTCCACCGCCGGTGGCTCCTCCTCATCATGACGAATCACGTAGTAATCTGAAGATAGATACACTACATTGATCCGCTCCGGCGATGGCTCATAATCCACCATCTCATCGTCTTGCTCCGCCGGAGCTTCCATACCTAGCACATTGGCAACCACAGCAGCAAACTCTTTGGGATTCTCCCCAACATTTTCAGAAATCGCTATAATCGGTTCCGTCTCCTTGGGAGGAGTTGCAACCGATTCAACAACCTCTGGAGCACTTGTTTCAGCACCTACCGGCTTAGCTGATTCTTCAATCGGCTTGGTCGGTTCATGCTCCATCGCCTCTTGAGCCACCTTCAACGGCTTAGCCGATTCTTCAATCGGCTTGGCCGGCGCCGGCTCTGCAACAACGCCATCGTCCGTCTTTGGTGCACTTCCTTGAGGATTCTCAAGAGCTTGCTTCTTCAACTTCTTGGCCCGGGCGCGTTGCAACTTCCGCTTCTGGGTCTTGTCCAAGTTGGGTGGACACCACTTGGGTTGTGTATACTTTGGGTCCCTTGGCGGCTTCTCTTTCCCAGCATTTTCCTTCATTGTTTCATCTTGCACGCTTGCTGGAATTTTGGTATTAACCACAATCGGTTCGTTGTCGGCAACTACCGGAGCCGACATTGACCCGATGGCAATTTGTGGTGCAGAAACTTGCTTTGGAGCAACCTCCTTGGGCACCTCCACCTTCTTCGGAGCTTCAACCTTCTTGGGCACATACTTCAATCGCATTGGCGCCTTTCCTCTCCCCTGCAAAGATTGAGCATTGGGTGGAAGCTCTTCTCTCCTCCCGTTATAGCCCGATTGATGAGCCAATCGGCTAAAGACGGATGGATTCACTTTATATCCAGCAGCACCTTCAAACCCTTGGCGTGATGATGTAGCATTTGGGTACGGCACCCACACACCTTGGGCGCCCCACTGCGGCAAAGGCAAGACGGGTGGAGCTGGAGTCACCGGTGGTCCCCAACGAGATGGCCGCGAACGAACAACCTGCGAATAAGAACCAGCTGAAAGAGTCATAGCCTTTTGCCTCTTGTCTTCATCTTCACGTTTAGGAGGCGTAGACTCTCTTTTTTTATCGACCGATTTGTTAGAATCGGCCTTTTGTTGCTTGTACTTTGCCATAAGCCGATCAAAAGTACAAAGTGGCTTCACCACAAATTCCTTTGGCTTCAACTCCTTCTTCTTCCAAACTCCCACCTCCGGCTTGTGTGGAATGAATGTGCGGGTCACATGGATGCCAGAAGTAACGGACTTCTCAAGAGGTTGTGAGTTGGTTTGACCGATTACATCAATCGGTTTGGCCGACTTGGAAGTTCCTGGAGCACCATCGGTAGGGGCAGCCTTGGGCGCCTCCACTTTGCTTGCTTGGTTGGCTTGACCAATTGTAGAGATCGGTCGTGCCGGCCGTTGTCGCGCTGCTTGAGTTTCATACCATCTTTGCCTTCTCAATGCCTCCGCTGATCCAGCGGTGATGGTGAGCTTGTTCTTGCCGTCTTGATTCTTTTCCATCACCACTCGCCGCCCCGAATTCTTTTGGACATTCGGTGCAGGACGTGGTTCGCCGATGATGACGTTCTTGCCTTTAGCTCCATCGGCTTGTTCAGGACGAATCAAAATAGCTGGAGCCCCCGCCTCAATAGTGTTGGTGTTGTTGTTTGGGAAGGGATTCTGCTTGATCTCCATCTCTGCAAGACTTAATCGTCCCTCATTAAGGGCTGATTGTATCTGTCGACGAAAATAATTGCAATCATTAGTGGCATGAGAATAAGAATTATGATATTTGCAATAAGCTCTCTTCTTAATCTCATCTGGAGAAGGCATGGTATAATTGATTCTAATGTGTCCGATTTTTAGCAACTTATCAAAAATACGGTCACATTTAGAAACATCAAAAGTAAATTTAACTTCCTCACCCCGATTCTTTTGAATCGGTTTGAGAGAAGGACAAGTCACATGTTTGTTCTCTGCTGGCTACCTAATTTCAGCAGCATTGCACTCATAACTATCATCATCCGAATGATCTGAAAAAGCATCACAAGCATGTGTATTCGAACGATTCGTTCTATAAGTGTCACGAGATTCTTTAAGGCGCGATTCCCAGAAAACGGCCCTCTCGATAAGATGATTGAAGGTAGTAAACTGAACATTCTCTAGTTTCTCACGAATTCTAGAGTTTAAACCGTTAAAGCATATATCAACAAGGTCTCTTTCAGAAATACTAAGATGAAAGCATTTATTCTTGATCTCTCTAACCCTATTGAAAAACTCTACAACGCTTCATCACGCATTTGCCTAACGAAGTAAGGTGTGCCGGCCTAGTTTCTTGGGTTCCGAGTATAAAAATGACTATGAAACTTTTCCTCTAATTGAGCCCAAGAATTAATAGAACATGGTGCTAAAGAAGTAAACCATGCGAAAGCAGTACCAGTCAATGACAAAGGGACATTATGAATTTTCATATGCTCATAAGCACTAGCTTCCCCTAATTGAGCAAGGTACATACTAACATGTTCCATGGTAGTTTTATTACCAACACCATTAAATTTCTGAAAGTCGGGTACCTTCCATCCTTCCTGATTCTTCATGTAGTCGTAAGCACAAGGGTATGGCTTAGTGTACATGTTTTTAGCAGTCTTCAAGTGTACACCTAGACTTTCTTCGAGGGACTTAGTAAAATCCTCTCTGAACCGATTCAATATATCATCGATATCGGTAGGGGGAGAATTAGAAGTGTTTTTGCCCTCAAGATCGGGAATTTGACTAGGAGACTTCGGTGGGTTGGGTATAACGTTGTACCTCTCCGAAACTCTTGATGCCCTATGATCGGTTCGCAATTGACCCGATTTAGGAGCACCACCCGACGTGCTAGCTCCAGGATGACCGGTTCCAGTAAATGAAGCCGATTTCAATTTGCTAGCATCAGTAAAAGATGATTGATTCTTAAAAAATCCTTGAGGCATACCTAACTTAGGTTGTGGCAAAACACCCGAATCTCCTGAATCGGTTGTCTTACCCATAATTTTAGACATCTTAGCCTCTAACGATTTATGTGAATTTTGAATGGCTTGAGACAAAGCAACATTTTGATCTATTAACATCCTAGCAACTTCAGCTTGAGTAATCAGACCATCATCAAATTTAGGGGCAGTTTCATCGTTTACCTTCTCTTCGATGATGGTGCCAAGAAGTCCTCAACGCTTGGTTCTTGCTCCAGAATCACCCGCTCCTTACGGTCCTTCACGCAGCCCCCCAAGAAAGCTTGCGTGAGAGCCGCCATCTTTGCATCTAGTTGAGCCTTCAATTCTGGAGATAGCTCGTCCACAGAGGTAGGTCGGATGATGTTGCCGCTATGGACATCGCCCTTGTCCAGCGTTGAACCGTGAGCCGCCATATCGCCGTTTGAGGGAAACCTGGGCTTTCGCCTAGTTTTCCCCAGCGGAGTCGCCAAAAAGTGTGTTGACACCAAGATTGCTCCCGGTACCAAGCACACCACACATGGGCCTTAGACACCCTCGAGGTAGCCTTGAAGCGACCTGCAAACGCGGCACCAACCAAGCGTAACCGGCAAAACCGATCTAGAGACCGGTAAGCCGATGTAGAGCTCGTAGATGGCCGGAAAAGCTCCCGAACTCGCTCCCGAAAGGATCCGTCGGGGATGAGCACGTGGAGGATCTCCTAGCACCAGCGGATGGCGCCTAGGATGCCAACGGAACTCGCGGAGAGAGCCGCCGGACAACAACTAGAGGGGTTGAGGAGAGAATTAGGGTAAAGAGGGTAGTTTTGTTGTAGTTGTATGATTCGATTGATTGGATGGGTTCAATCGGCCATAATCCCCTCAATTATATAGGGGGGTGGTCTTATCCCAGTAGGAAACTCTCCCAAAACTCGTCCATCAAGTTTCCCACGAGTAGAACTTTCCAAAAGTTCGATTCGTAGACGAATCGGACTTCCCGACACAGCGCCGGACGCGTCCGGCGCCATAGGGGCGCGTCCGGTGCAGCGTCCGGCGCCGTTGACCGGCTGCACCGCGCGCGCGCAAGCCGAGCGTCCGGCGCTGCGCGTCCGCGTCCGGCGCTGCAGTCGCGTCCGGCGCTCGAGGCGGCTGCGGCCCGCACTGGACTGCGTCCGGCGCCGTGGCCGAGCGTCCGGCGCGCAGCGTCCGGTGCCCGGGGCATCCGTAGTGCGCTCTGGACTGCGTCCGGCGCAACCCGGCGTGTCCGGCGCCATGGCGAGCGGCGTCCGGCGCTGTTCAATTCCGCCGGAGAGACCCGTTTTGCCGTCCGTTGATCCGTTGACATGCGTTTGACCTTCCGTTGCCAAATTTGAGTGTCAACACATTGAAATTGAGATCTCGGTAGGCGGATATTTCTATTTGCTTATTAACCTGGCGGCAGGAAGGAGGACCGTGGAGGAGCCCTATCGTGTATACTACTATTGATTTATTCTTTTTTTTATTTTGTGGCCGGCGGCAGGAAGAACCATTTAGCAGGCCTTACGTACGTACATAGAGACGATTTAGGTTAGTTTTTTTTTTTATTTTGTGGCCGTATTTTAAGTTATAAATAAATAATAATGGTATTGGTGGGTAATTATGTCCAAAACTTAGTAAATCCAATGGTTGTTGCTAATGAGGCCTATCAATTTGACAGCTAGATCTTTCTGATTATTGTGAGAATTTTTAGAATTTATCTTTTTTCTAACGCATTTGATGAGAATTAACGTGGAGCCTCCTTTGGAGCCTCTAATTAGTAATAGTAAGATATAGAGTCAGTATATCATCACCTACTCTGTATATTTTTATACTAGGCATACATACTACACCAGATAGTGTAGTTAGTATCGACATGTACACATGAGAGTTATATATATATATGATCCTTTGGCATTTGTATTTTGAAACCTGGGTGTCATGTTTATTGCAGATATTGATGAGTGCCGTGACCTTAACAAATACCCATGCTACGGAAATTGCACGAATACATATGGTTCATTCATTTGTGACTGTCCTACGGGTACCCAAGGAAATGCATCTGTTACACAATGCCACAATACAACTGTGGCCCACAAAGATCCCTTCCCAGTCCGAGCACGAGTGGGCACTGGTATGAGCATTTTCCTTAAGCTGCTACGCATTAATTTCTATTTATGGAACTTGCCGGTTCACGTGTTTGAGAGCCCAATTTGGCATGCTGTTGAATTTTCTTTACCAAAAATAAAATAGACACATAGTAGTACCCTTAAAATCCAACAGTATTTCAAATTTGTTTCACCGGTATTTTCAAAGGTGCAGAAGCACATTGTGGCCTTCAGATTGAAGTTGCTGCTGCTAGAACATAGGGAGTCGAACCACATTATACTTCATGTTTCTGGTAACAACTAAAGAATAAACTTGCTCAATTGCACGCGGCTAGACTACGTATGTCATCATTTCTTTGTACAAATCCTACTACTTTCGATCACTCCCAACGTCCCAAAAAGAGGGTCACTATAGGGTTAGTGCTGGTCGAACTGTCAAGTATCACTAGATTTATAGAAAATATTAACAATATTTGTATCTCTATTTAAATATGTTTATTATAAAAATGTATTCAAAGACTCATTAAATGATACTATACCATAAATATTAATATTTGAGAATTACTATATTGTCATTAAGAGCATCACAACGGCTTTAAAAAAAGTTCTGAACTACAAAGTTGCATAATTTTTGAGATCTACAAATTTTGTTTTGGGCGCTTCTGCATCTGAGATGCTTAACTACCACTCCACACTCACTGATATATGGAGCATATGGACTCGATCCTTTGGTATTAATTCTACAAAATCTTGTGGTGTATATTTGTACATCAAAACAATCTCAAATAAAAAAGTTTGAACTACAAAGTTGTAGACCTTGTCAAGTACTACAGCTTTCATATAAAGTTCATCTTCATCGGACATCATATGTGAAAGTTATGAAGTTTTTTTGTGCAGCATATCATTGTTGATTGTACCCGTGTCAGTTTTAGCCAAAAATCGACAGTGATGACACCGCGACAAGCGTTGTCCGAGTCAGTTTTAGAGTAAGTGTGTTTGGTGGCTCGGGTGGACTCAAGAACACAAGAATAACAGCGAGGCCACAATAGTTTATCCTGGTTTGGGCCGATGATGCCCTACACTCAAAACCACCCAAAATTGGGAGGTTATAACATAGTGTACAAAGAGATTTGATAGTGGTTAGCTCGGTCTCCATCCTGAGGCTACCTCACTGCTGGTGGAGTGTTCCCCTCATCAGAGAGGAGGAAGATGACGATAGCGGTGGATGACAGCGGGAGCGGTGGATGAGCTCTCACTGCACCTCTCTGGGTCGGTTTGCCCTTGTTGCAGGGCAGGAGTGGATCGGTGGAGAGCGATGCGTTCGTGTGGTGGCCCCTCTGGTGGAGAGCTCTTACTGCCTAGAATGATTGGTCCTCCCCACTGTAGGTTCGGACCTCCCATTATATTTTGAGGTAGGTCGGGTATATGGTGGTTTGGGGGATTAGTCTATGGTCTACATGCATCGGAGAATAGGAGGGTCCTACAGCTGCGCATGTGGACCTTTGGAGACAAAGAAGCTCTAGGTGTTGTCCAGCTGCTCTGCTCTGATATCCTACGTGGCAGGTTCTGTCAGCTTGGACCGGTCTCCCCTGAGCGCACCTTCTGAAGTCCTCTAACTGGCGAGGAGTGTGGCTCAAGGGGCTGACGCATGGGCCAAGCAGGTCCTGAGTCCTAGAGGACGAGGAGTTGGAGTATATCTCCTTATGCCACGTCTCGTGCATGACCTTGTCAAGGGAGCGGCTGGCAGGGCTGCGCCCAAGGGGCAACGCTTGGGTGCCGCCGAGCTCGTGGCTCAGGTGCATTGTCTTCTTGTGGCCGGGCCTTGGTTGGCGCTGAAGGCCAAGAGGGAGCCAATGAACAGCTCGAGGACCTTGCTCGTAGATTGGGAGCCTAGTGCTCGGGCAAGCCGCTCAACCTTGAGCAAAGGCGGCGGTGGTGTGCTTGGGTGCAACCTATCTCCTTGGCATGAAGGTGAGCGCCTGTGCACCTGATGGGTGTAGCCCCTGAGCCCCCAGGCAATCATTTCAGTCAGGAACCATTGATATAAAGGTTTAATATACCCATATGTTAGGATCTCATTAGTTGGTTCTTGGCTAAAACCAATAGTGTTATGAACAAAGAGTGAAGACATAATTATCGATGCGGTTGGTCCTATCACTCTCGGGTTTAGCCAAAAACCAACAGTATGCAGTCAGCAATGAATGTTAGATCTGTAGTAGTGTTTCGATGGTCACGTAGACCATTAGGGTGTACAAGCACCAAGTGACGTAGTGGCATTTCCTCTCTGGCACATCTCCTAGCCTCGGTGGTATCTTGAGTGTCATGGCTCTCCAAGACCTAGTCATGGACAAGTGGCTGATGTGGGGTTGGTTCGCCTCGCTGTACCCATCGGGCCTTCACACCTCGCACTCTTGGTCAATCGGAGTTGCTGGTGGAGTTGTTGTGGCTCCTATCCCCATGTGGTGTGTTGGCGCATCAGAGCATTCGGCCTTAGGCGGTGGTCTTCACTGAGAGGGTCATGAGTTCATGACACTTCATCACTAGAAAAGAGAACTTTATGCCCATTGTCCAATGCAAATGCCCAAAATGCATTTGGCCTCTTAGAGCTGCTTGTTTATTGATAGGTCTCGTGTTTCAATGATATCCGCCACATAGCACATGTCAGCGGTGATGATGTGTGCCACGCATGAGCATGAGAAGCGTGGGGTTCTAGATGCCCCTGAGTCATTTATGTTGCGCTAGATATCACGGGTGTGGTCGTGGGTGTTACTCGGCTGCAGGTGCTCTAGGTCCTCGCGCTGCTGCTCAATCAGCTCATAATAAACCTCAAAGGTCGGCTTGTATTATATTGCCTTGAGGAGCTCTAACTAGGGCTTACCTTTAGTAGACTTTGATCCGTCATCATAGGTCTAGACCTGAATGATGGAAATCACTCGTGCTAGGAGTAGTAGCCATTAGCATTATCAGAGTCATCCTTAGAGGCTGGCCCATGAGTAACTCAAGGAGGGTACATACCAATGCAACAAAGGTTTTGACGATGCCTGTGAGGACAACATCCTATGGTAATTCTCCGCTGATCAATAGTGTGAGCTCAAACTTGAAGATCGTGGTCATGTTCCAAATCCCATAGGGGAGATCAATGAAAGGTGCACCAGAAACACGATGGCGATAGCTCCTCTCTCTAGCAAAAGTTAAGGGTGGATATTGGCTAGAATGTAGAAGATCTAGAGCTAATTCCCAAATCGAGGTGGATCTGGCATGGGACAATGTTCATGTCAACCCACAGGTAGCTTCAAGGCAAAGAAGCCAGGGTTCCCTCGGACCCCTCTCTATCACAGATGTGGAGCTCGCCGTGATCATTGGTGGCATAGTTTAGATTCCCAAAGCTGAGAGCCTAACCAAGGAGGTGTCAGTAGAGAAGACCTCGTCGGAGATGCCCATGCCACCCATGTGGGCAATGCCTCTCGCTCTATGAACACACCCGAAACTTCCGTACATGGCATGTCAACTGACGTGGGTTCATAACCATGACTGTGATTAGTATTCGATTTTGGGTCAATCTGTGGGACTTCTGTGGTTAACACTCAAGCCATGGAGAGGCTTATCCTGGTTAAGTCTTCAAAGCATTGTGTCTAGCTACCAAGCTAGTTTGTTTGTGCTAAAGTGTTCAAGCAAGTTCTTACTATGAGAGGGAAATGGTAGGAGAGTATTTTCCTAGTTCTTATCTAGGGTTTGTCCCCTTCCACGATGTTCCCTACCCAACCTTATATACCAGAGAGAGAGAGGGGAGTACAAAGAGATTGGTCTCATCGCTTCTTTGGTTACTAAGAAAACTTTAGTGTCTCACATTCCTAATCTTCAAATCATTGGAGCTGTCCGGTGTTATTTCTTTCGTGGTTGTGGCCAATAGCAGTGAATCTGTCCTGGACAGTGCCTGCAAGGAACAAGAGCAGGCCGTCAGAGCTAGATGTTGCGTTTGTGTCCGTCCCCTCCTTGGTGTCCACTGCAGGCCAACAAGAGATAATCCATAACCTAGGAGAGACTGACATGGGGTCCCAATGCCTCCACTTTTCATCACCGTAGAGAGGCCGTGATGTCTACCACCTGTCGCATTGCATACATGATGCCCTAGGTGTAACCCCTTTCCAGTAGTGGCCAACAATATCTCACGGAGCAAGAGGACAACACTCTATGAGGATTGTGGGTGGTGTGACTCTTTTCGCATGTCAGGCTCCTGGCATCAGCTAGAAATTTTCCAATGCCATTGTAGGCAAAGAGTCAGTTGGTAGGATGGGCTCAAGCTCATCACTACCAATATGAAATTGCCACAAAATTTACATCACGTGATTATGACAGTCACGCATATCATAAGAGCAAGTATTATGATATAGCCGGTGTGTGGGCTGTAATTAAGGTTCCTTACAATCTTCTCTCAGCCTACCCATACAATGGTTAGCTCTTCATCATTAATACATGGATCACTTGTCTCTCTTATAGAATTCATTGGTTCTTGTGCCTAAGCCTGCGGTAAGCTTACAACCCGCTTCTCCTCGCTCTCCTCCCTTCTCTCCTCCACGTCAACATTTAGTCGCCTTGCAGCCTGCTATAACATATACTTTCTCTAAGTGTCAGCACGAACATATCAATTAAGTAGGCTATGATGATTTCGAGCTGGCATTTATGACTAAAGCATGACCCCATAAACATCCGTCACCTTCAGCAAAGTTGTCATAAAAGGAAACCTTTCATAACATAAAAATGCTGTTTTTTTCACGAACACGACTTCACATGTCTTTTTCATTAAGTAAAAGGGGGCCGAAAGCACGGCGAATACAACACGACACGGTAACAGACACCACAGAGATAGTGGCTAAACAAACACAACGATCAAGAGAGAAAGAAAGAGCCCACCGCCACGCCCAACAATGCAACCTTGCAAGGCAAGGTGCAACATCGCATCGACCCCAGCTCAGGAGATGTAACCACGGTGGCGACACGGTTGCCAGAGCCCACGCAGCGACCGCAAGGGGCATCACACTCTCGGTGGCAACCACCCGAGGTGGAGCCAAGCACGACGTCGGTGACTGAGGATGGCCAAACCACGACGACGGCAACAACGACAGCTGCACCATCAACCAAGTTGAAGGGACGAAAGCGATGACGGAGCAGAAGCGACGTCGGATGGGAGCGTCGAGGGTGCATCAATGGAGCATTCATGAAGGAGATGACACCTGCGGACGCCAACTTCGTTGAGACATGCACCCTAGGGAGCTTTCGTTCCCGATGTTGCTCCTACAGCAGTGGTCGACATGCACAGATTGCAACGATGCCTTCAAGAAGGTGATGACACTGTCGCGCCACCTCCGTTGGTCCCAGTCGTGAAGCCTGGGGAAGGGGTTTTCACCCGTGCTGCCATGGACCGCTGCTGAAGACGGGGGCCGGCCATCTCCACGCCGAGGCGGAGCCTATCCCGCGGCTTCCACGCCCCAGCGAGCGCGATGGATGCAGCCAGCGTGGTGACGCCGCCGAATGTCTTCGTGTTGCCCGTCGACAGAGCCAATGCTGAGCTTGGTCTGGGAGAGGGGACGGTGAATCTGGCCCAGAAGGGCCCGGATCGAACCCATCAACCCGCGGCTCACTGGAGTGGCGGTGGTCGAGGAGTGGCACTGGCGAGGGGCCGCCGCCAGGGCGAGGGCTCACCGCCCACCGTAGGAGCGGGGGCCGGGGGACGGACACCGCCGGCCGCCACCACGCCACCCGACCGACAAGACCGGCGGCGCACCGGTCGCCGGCCGCGTCGTCTCCTTGAGGTAGGTCGCACGCATGCATGGCGGAGTTGGAGGGTCCTAGCGTGGCGTTGCTGGGCCCCAGGTCACTGGCAGTGGTGCGGCCGGCTTGGGCCGCTGGATCCACCCCGGCCAAGGCGCCTCTCGCCTCCAGGCTGGCGGATCGGGGCATCCCGATCTCGGTGGCGCCAGGTCCGTCCACCTCGACCCTAGCCAAGGTCGCCCTGACCTTGAAGCTAGTGGAGGTGGCAAGCCTGAGCGTGGCGCAACGGCGAGCAGGGAAGAGGGACGTCGGCGGCGGCCGGTCGTCTTCCTCGTTCGGGTGAGCTGGACCGCCGCCGCCGGCCTCAAACCCTAGGCCGGCCACTGGGGGCGTAGGCCACCCGGGCCCCCCAGACGCCAGATCCGGCCATGGAGGGGCCAGTTCCGGCCGCATTGCCGCCGACGGCCGCCAGTGCCGGGAAGGAGGAGGAGAGGGGAGCAGGGAAGGACGGGGAGGACGAGAGGAGGGTGCAGGGGGTGCCTTTTTGAGCCCCCCTTGCTGGCCGCTGCCGCCGGCGAGGAGGAGCGGCAGTGGCGGCGGCCCGACCGGCGATGATGGAGAGGGAGGTTGGGGGGGGGGGGGCTTGGGTCGCCCCCCACGGGGGAGACGACGCGAGGGAGAGGGGTCAAACCGAGACTAATCCATGAAATTGTTACACATAAAAATGCTGTCATACTAAAATTATCATACAATGCCCGTCTCTTGTAGACTTATAGTGACCATTGCTAGCAGTTATATACAGTATTATTGGTAGATTGTTGACCACACTATTAGTATCTACATAATCTTCACTGGCAACTCATCTTGCAATACATTATTAATTTCTGATTACCATATCCCTCCAGGAATTTCGGTCGGACTTGTGGTTGCCCTGATTGGTTTTCTTTCAACCCAAGTTTTCCTCGACAAGGAGAACAAGAAAAGACAACAGTTCTTTGAGCAGCACGGAGGCCGGATGCTGTTGCGCATTCTCCAAACAGATGGCAACAGCGCCTTCAAGTTATACGACAGAGGAGACCTAGTGAAGGCCACACGTGGCTTCCACAAGGCCAACATCATCGGGGAAGGAGCACATGGCACCGTCTACAAGGCCACCCTCGGCACTGCCACCGTCGCGGTGAAGCGATGCAAGCAGATCGACAAGAGCAGGACGGAGGAGTTCGTGCAGGAGCTGGTGGTGCTCTGCCGCGTCAACCACCCAAACATCGTCAGGCTCCTCGGCTGCTGCTTCCATTTCGAGGCGCCAATGCTGGTGTACGAGTTCGTGCCCAACGGGACCCTGGGCGATCTGCTCTACGGCAGGCCACGGGGCCGGGTGGTGACGCTGCCGACCCGGCTGAGGATCGCCGCAGAGACCGCAGAGGCCCTGGCTCACCTGCACTTGCCGCCGCACCCAACGCTCCACGGCGATGTCAAGCCACAGAACATCCTGCTCGGTGAACGATGGGTCGCCAAGGTGTCGGACTTTGGGTGCTCAACTATCAACGACAACGTGCAGGTGGTGCCCAAGGGCACGCTGGCATACCTTGACCCTGAGTTTCTGCAGGACTTTCAGATAACCGAGAAGACAGACGTCTACAGCTTTGGAGTCGTCCTCATTGAGCTATTGAGTGGTAAGAACCCACAGGCCAAAGAATGGAAGAACCTGACCGTGATGTTTCAGGACAGGATGGGAAATGGCACCCTTGGTGAACTTCTAGACCCTGACATAGTCGAGGAAGCGAGCAAGGGAGGACTGGTCTATGCGGCTGCGCAGCTAGTGAGCCGATGCGTCGCTGTTCCGGGTAAGGCAAGGCCGGCCATGGGACAGGTCGCTGTGGAGCTTCGCCGATTTTCGGATCAAATGCCGGAAAGCGCGGAGGCGCAAATGGCTCTCGAGGTTGAGGTTGACAGGCATAGCTGCACCGCCAGCGCTGAGGGCGGAACTACGGGATCTTATAGTAATCTTGCCGCACTGAGCACAGAACTCGCCCGATGATTTGGAACGGAGAGTTTGCTGAAGCTTACGTTAATTATGTTGTTGTTTGGCACAGTCGTGTCCTCTTATCTGTAGTTTTTTATATGTTTGTTACAGCAGTTCATGGAATGCTTGGTGACGCAAAACTGCCACCAAATATGTAATAATCAGCAGAATTATTGCCTGCGGCTGTCAGAGTTTCTTCGTACAATTGATAGAATATATAACCCCTATACGTGAGCATCGTAGTCATATGGCGCTAGGCACACAATCAGTTATGTCCACTCGTTTTGTTTTGTTTTTTCTGAAGAGCCAACAACAAGATTATGTCGGGCATACAATAATACGGAAGAGTCATTTTTCGACGACGGAAACGAAAACCTAGCGACGTTGCAATCTAGGAGCTACATTTTACATTTCAAATATTAAGTCATTCAGTAGCAGTGAGATTGTAAAAACTACTCCCTATATATAAGATTTGTTTAATGCGTCTATAAATCACGTAAGCCTAGATATGCAAGGAAAGCGTAGACGCTCTCTTGAAGAGAAATTAGTGAAATGTTGCTATACGGACGAGAATCGACAATTACCATGGATCCATTGCATACTAAAATTCAGATCAAACCATTCATCCACAGCTTTTCTGCCGCATCACTTGTCGATCGCTTATTCACTAGCTACAGACACATTTCGGACGTCCTCCATTATCACAGTTCACGGCTGTATGTCACCGTCACGCACACACAACCATATCAACAAGGAGACGACAACGACAGCAAATTTGTTCACGGCTTGGTGTAGATGGTGACGTTCCTCCACCGTGACTCCATGCGGTACGACGGGTTGTGGTGCGACTGCTTGTACACGCCGAACTTGCAGTAGTGATCCTTACCACCTTGGCCGGGGGGCTTCCAGCCTTTGCTCACCGTCGACGAACACGGTGACTTTCGCAGCGACGACGTCGTGGATGACGTTGAGCTGGATCCACCGGTCATAGACGTTGTCCGCCACCACCTTGTCCAGCCGATGGTAGTAGGTGAGGTTGCCGTCGTAGACGTGCAGCATCAGCGTCGTAGCGTGCGTCGCGGCGCCGAAGACCTGCATCACTGACGCGCCGGACATGCCCGACGGCACGAACATGTCGCCCTCGAACTGCCACACTCCAGAGCTGTAGATCTTCTGCAAAACACATAGGAGACGATAGTCTAGGAAGAGGACCTGGAATGGCCGAGAACTAGTGCTGCCATGGAGAGGTGACGTACGTTGACTTTGATCTCGGTGCGTGCGCCTCCGGGGTGGCGGCTGATCGGCTTGTCCGTGGCGAAGACCCACATACGCCGGACGCCTCCAGACTCCTCGTAGCGCTCGTTCAGCGGCACGTCGTAGGGCTTCTGCACCATGAACTGCGACTCGCTGAGCTTGACACGGCTGAAGCCAGCGGTCAGGTTCAGTCGGCGAGACGAGCTGGCGTTGGCAGGGTTGGGCAACGACAGCGCCGCTGCCACCACTACCAACAGCGGCAGCAGCAGAGAGCACGAGCTAGATGAAGAACCTGCCATGTCTCTGAGCGAGTACTAGCCACCAGTGTGGAGTGAGTACGCATAACCCATCTCGTCTGTCTATTTAACCTCTCGGCTGACTGCTGGTCGATTATTGTCAGTGTACACTACCGATGATTACCACGAGGCACAGCGCTTGTCGTGGGCACCGCGACGGTGACAGCAGCGGGTGGGTGGCTGAAACATTCTCAATTTTCCATCAATGAAAAATCCACAGAATGATATACAACAGTCGATAATCAATTTTATACATCGAAATATAAATTTTAAAGAATACAATTAGAAGGTTTTACATTATTTATTACAACGTCACAAGGCGTTTTTAAAGTATCTCTAACATCCAGAACACTTGAACTCCAACAAACTCGAGCGTAGCAACGAAACCCTCAATCATCATTCTCCTCAGTCATAAGAGCCATCAGAATCTGTGTACCAAAGTATCAGTATGATATGTACTGGCCACTCTCATCCTATGCATTGCTTTTGTGGAATTGGATACAAAATGGATATAATCAAGAGACCTATATTTGGGCAGTAGTTTCCTATGCAATTGTAACCAAGTTTTATAATAAGTATAAGTTCATCAAGTTTTAACACCATTCTCACACACCATCACATTCCCATCACCAATCCATCATCACCGTCTCATCATCACACTCTCACTAGGCGACAGGCCAACTCCCTCTCAGCCGTCTCAACGGTCCACGACCGGAACTATCACATCACCCACACAACCAGGGGAGAAAAGAAGACTCATCTCACTAACTCTGATAACAGAACACAGGAAAGGCCCATAGCCTACAAATAAGCATAAGTATCGATCGATCAACCATGAACACTCTGCAGAGGTTTTACATCCCACAAGATCGCCCTCATCGGTGTGCGCACACCTGGGCAGATACCGGCTGCTTGCTATAATAGAACGATGCCACCCTACCTCTCAGTCCTGGAAAGCCCCAAGTGCTTCTGGAGAGACTGAAACTGTGAAGTCATGTACCGTGCCCGGTTACGCGTATCATACATCTCAGAAAGGGTGTGAGTCCATCGCCCGTACCTCCTGTTGGCGTTTCTTAGCATCATCACCAGAATGCAAAGTCCTTGGTAATGTCACTAGAAACACCAGTTGATATTCTGTAATATTTACAGAACAAGTCCGCAAGCGCACGAAAATACCGTTGTAGCATTTCACCCGGAAGTATTCAGGGTATCGTTATTTATATTTTCCCAAAGGAAGGCATGGCATAAAAGAGTCTAACTTGGACATGGACAAGATTGCACAGTAGACCAATGTTCATAACAGGGGTAAAGTATGATAGGTATATGGATAACTTGACACACACACTCGAGCCAAACTCAACGATAAAGATAAAAGAAAGAACAAAGAAACCTAAACTGGACCAGGCATTCCTAAACAACTATGTCAGGACAACGGCCGATCACACAAACACATGCATGTTAGAGAGATTCTAAGTTAAGATAGCTTGGTCGTTGCTAACTTACTTCGGACACCGGATCGCACCTGGTCTGCCAGGTGATGCCGGCCTGTAGCTCTACGCCACACCCGGACGTGGGGGATTATGGAGGACGGACAGGGCTGTCACCACCTGCCGTCTACCCCTCAACCGTGGCGTGCGAGGCAAACGAAGGTAGCCTCTAGCCTAGACACCACGTCTAAGCTAGCGACTACTACTCTAGCGTCGTACAGGGTTATCCATCTTCATCAGTGCCCTCTACTTGAGCATCTGCCACAAGGACGGACGACTAACCCGCAAGCCAACATTGACCAAGACTAAGTTAAGATAGATCTCAACATCACAACCTAGCTCTAGGTATACAACATAACTATACTAAGAATATCTAAGAACAAGAACATCTAAGAACAAGAACTTATAACAACAAGAACATAAGTGAAACCTTGATATTATTCATATCGAGATTCCTCCTAGAGGTTCAACTCTCTGACGAGGCTTGCCTTGCTCCAACTACATAACTAAAACTACTAAAGAAGAAGATACAAGTGGAGGGAGAGAGGCTCTTGGCTCTTGTGAGGTGTGTCTAGAGAGGGAGCCTCCCCCTTTATTTATAGGTTGCTAGAGGTGGGAGCCAACTCTAGATAGACCATTTTGTACTAAGCAAAACCCGCCGTGCGCTGTTCCCTAGCAAATATCCTCACCGCCTTTGGCCTTGGGCTGTCCTCATGGGCCACTAGAGTGAAGATGGGTCTGATCGGCTCCCGCACTAGCGCGCCCGCTCCTTAGGCGCGGCCGCGCCCAGGGTGGCTCGGCTGGGCCCCGTCTTTTGCAGGCACGTGGGCCTCGTCGATAGCTTTCCGTTGCCACATGAATCACCTAAATCAGAGTTCGGATGAATCCATGGCGTCCATATTACTCGGACATGTTCGTGCAGTCCAAAATGAACTCGACCCCGATTTAGGTGCTTGGGCTAGGCCACTCCCATGTTGGTGGTTTGGCCCAGAATTGCCAGGTAGGTGGTCTTCTCTCCTTGACTCTCTTTTACGCCTTGTCAGAATGCGTATTTTCTTTATAATTCCTCTTGCAATTGGATATGTTTCCTGCAAAGTGATAGTTCTCCAATACAAGTGGAATTCAGTCAATAATAAATGTATATATGTGTAGAATTATGTAGTTCTCCTTTTTTGGATTATTATTGATGGTATAAAATCGCCGTTAAGGACTGCCAACACCTTTGTATACTGCTCACCTAGTAGTAGTGGCACCACGCTACCAAGTAGTCCAGCCGTCTCCCCATCACAGAGAGCGTGTGGTATGCAAAGGATTCCTATGATTCGGTCACCAGCTCATCAGTTCCTAGGTTTTGACCAAGCCAGAATATCTCCATCAGGGTTTCCTGTTTGGGTGCCATCACAACACCATGTGCCACCACAACACCTTCTCCCTGAGCTCTACCCCTCAGAGGCTCACACTTAGGGTTCACCTCACATACATATACCCACCACAGGTATCTCAAACAGGGATGCCCAGTTCACCCGATGACAAGACTTGCTTCATAAGCTCGTCGTAGATTCTAGCTCAGTGGACTCAACCCTCACCCTCCACACACCCAAGACACACGCAGCACTCTCTCCCATGGTTATCCATTTTGGCACCACGTGCCTTAGTCCATATATAATAGTTTCCACCACGCATCACATCAAAGACATAAAGCATAGTAGAAGTAATAAATAGCAGCAATAATTGCGAGTGTGTGTCTAACCTATCAGCGGAGCAGGGGTAAGGTTGCATCAAGGTAGTGGCCAACAAGTAAAGTGCTACCATGCAATCCTATCATAGGTTATGTAACAGAAATGTAAAGCACTAGCAGGTCTAAACATTAGCCATGCGTAACGGGTTCTACGATGGTGGGTGAGATGTGGCACCTTCTGTGTAGTCGTTGCTGAGCTCTTCCCTGTACTCACGGTCTTCGTCAGTCCTGTCCTCAGCCGACTCTGTAAACGAGACGTAATAGTCGCGTTAGCGACTCCTATAGAATAGCACAAATAAGGAATGAACAGCAAAAGATCCAAATGCACTCAAACACAAGCTCATGACATAGAGCTCGATTTTAGATGAATTTACATATTTGGTTCATAATTTTTGGAGCTCGTATGAATAAGTTATGAATTTCCGAAGATTAATCTATTTCCTAAAAAAGATAAATGGCCGATTATTCTAGTGGCGACACGTGTCACAATCCGGTTGGTCCACATGGCGATTAGTGGGTCCATCTGACGTGGTAATAGGCGATGACGTGGCAGCTGACGTCAGCACAGACAAGTGGGTCCATGCTGACGCCATCTGCTGACGTCATCATTGACCAAGTCAACAGGCAACTTTAGTGGGCCAGTAATGGGCCGATAGTGGGCCGTTAGTGGGCCTAACGGGCTGGATATGGGCCGGTTTTGGGCCCACCACATGTCAGCTTTAGATTCACCCACGTCATCTACTGGGCCACAACTAGGCTGAGTTCATGGGTCAGTGTAGCTGACCGGTCCATGGTGGACATAACCCATTGGGTCCACATGTCAGTCACAAGGTCTATGAGGTCCGAGTCCACGAGTCCAAGCGGCAGGGCGTGCCGGTCCATGGGTCTGGCGCATGGTGAACATAGGTTTTGGGACCCACCATCTGCGGCTCGGTCCACATGAACCATGTCCATTTCCACAGTGCCCGGATCTGTCTCGTCCTCAAGCTCAGCTCGGCCGCGACGGGCATGGCCGACGGCAGCACGGCGGCGCATTCGAGCGCTTTAGGGTCGACCAACTCCGGCGAGTGCTTCGACTCCGCGGCGGCATGGCAAACACAGCGGGGTCACTATCAACGGTCTCGGGGATTCCTACGCCGTTGGCCATGGCGGCAGTCAGCACGGCAGCATGGCTGCATCGGCGCGCACCGCGAAGGAGGCTATAGACACATCTGCAACCAATTGGCGCTACGACTAGACAATTGGGATCTCAAGGGGGCTATATGACTTGTCGACGGCGACAAAATCCCACAGCAGTGCTCGCGCGGGTAACAATACCCATGGCGGAGCTCCGACGGAACCATCGGTGCCGCGGCCAAGGCAAGGCAAGGGATCCGGGTCTCCATCTCTTCCATATTCAAGGTCAGGATGGCTTGGCGAAGCTCTACAGCACCATATCTCGTTGAAAGGTGGCTGGAGCAGGGCGTTTGGGCGGGCCGATGCGGCGGCGCCCTGGTGCGCGCTCCGCGGTGGCAAGGTCATGGCACAAGGGCTCATCAGTCCTGTTTGGCTTCACGGCAGGATGCCCAGTCCTCAGTGGAGCTTGACGACGCATCTTTGTCTCGTGAAGCGGCTAGAGTCAGCACACGGGTGGCATGGTATGGCGGCGGAGAGTATCTCGGCATAGCGGTGCTCTGGTATGAGCAGCGGGCCAGCAAGGTGGCAGCTAGGCATGTACAGGGTTCATCTTCTCCCGTTGGTGAGAGCATGGTATGCACGGCTCCATCCGTGGCAGTCACAACGTCCGAGGGTCAACGGACTAGTCATAGTGGCACCTCGCTGTGAAGGGCATGTTCGCGGCGACGGCATGGTGGTCCGAGGTGGCGTTCTTCAACACCATGATACCGAGGGCTTGGACGGTCAGTGCGTGCTCATGCGTTCGTGTCTAAGAGCCGAAGGCTGCTCTGGCCTATGCGCCTCTGGTGTGAGGCGCCATGGCCATGAGAGCAGGGGCGAGGTTGGAGAAGAGGTATGGTGGCACTGTGGTGTGGTGTGAACGATTGGGATCGTGGCTCCGGTGCTCATGGTTCCTTGGTGCGGTGCTCGTCATGGTGGTCATGGGGCTGTAGCTTGGCAAGGACGACACCGTGGTGATGAGGCGGCTTTCGGAGGCAGCGTCGCAGCCGCTTCGGGGTCACGGTCGTCACAGTTCAGCTCGATGCCGAAGGTTGTCGTCGGTCTTGGCCTCGGTGTGGTTTCCGTCGTCGTGCTGCGCATAGTCGTAGGAGAGCTCACGGTGGTAGGTCGACTGTGCTTGCTCCTCCTCCATGTCCGACGAGGTTCTTCTCCTTCAAGTCAGACGAGGTGGCCTTCCTCTCCGCCGGCGGCTTCCTCCTCTCCTCCTTTCCTTCCTTCCTTTGCTTGGTGTGGCGTCGCAGCGCAGAACGAGTGGTGGCAACAGCGTAGTCATACGGTGGACAGGCGGCGGTGCGAAGCTGCTCCAGCGATCTCCTCTGCTTCTCCTTCTCCCTCCTCTTCCCTTCTACTTGCTCCCTTCTCTTCTCTCTTGGCTCTGTGTGGTAGGTGGAAGGCAAAACCCTAGCGGCGGCGCAGAGAGTAGGGAGGGCTAGGGCTTGGGGCCCTAGGATCGGGGCTTTTTATAGGCGGCGGCCTCCATGGTTAAGCGGCGAATGGTCGGTGATCAAAAGGACTTGATCAAGTGGCCACAGGCGTCTGAGGGCTAGGGTTCCAGATTGGTTAGGTCACCTGCTCAGGTTAGCGAACCGGGGTTAGATTACCATGGTTAGAAAGGGGGATCCGGCGGGGGACAAAGTCACTGCGGCGGCAAGGTCTTGGCAGAGCGCGAGCACGCGTTCATGTGATTCATGTGACAATGTCGGGTCCTTGTCGCTGCAGGTGGCGTCTTCGAGTGCGTCGATACGGCTGAGGTGTGGATCGGACGTAGGGGGAGGATAGCGTGGCGCGGACGCGGCTCTGCCCTCACGGCAAAAGCAGGAGAGATTGGGGGACCGTGAGGGAGCTCATGACATGCGGGGCCCGGCCATCGGTGATACAAGGAGAGGGGATATGATCACGTGCTGGTGGGCTCTGGTCAAGCGGGCCAGTATGGGCCGGTTCATCCATTTTCCTAAAAAGGCCGAGAAAGGAAAAGGGAGAGGGATGGTCCACGGGTCGGCTTGTTGTGCTAGCTGGGCCGGTTACGCTAGTCGAGCCAAGAGAAAAGAAAGGAGAGGGAGAAGGGTAAGGCAGGCCGGGCCAGTCGGTTTGGGCCAAAATGGCCTTGTCATTTCCTTTCTTTTTCTTTTCTCTTTTTAATTTCTATTTTTGGCTATATAATACATGTGTATGTATGTATTATGATTTGTACCATTGGTACAACATTTCATGGTGGTTATAGATGGTCATAGGATATGTCAAAGGCATTATTCTCATAATATTCTATTTATTTAATATATAAATAAATATATTTATGTGTATGTGTTGATTTGAAATAAACAATACAAAAATCCAATGAAATCCAAATCAAGAACATTAATAATAAATAAGTGTGATTACTTGATTATGGAGCTTAATTACATGTGAGATGTTTATGATGCAAGTGTGGTTCTTAAGCACAAACTATCACATGAGATATATATATTTATAGGAGTAATGCTTAGTTAGATAGTGACCTAGCATGGGTCTCACTGGTCATGATCTAGGGTGATTTACTATATGTCACTCATCCTTACATAGGGTATTTGGGAGTTCATGTCACATAGAAGGTTCATGTCCTATGCTTTAGATAATCCCTGTTGGCATTTCTTAACGCATTTACTAAAGATAGACAAAAAGTCCACCTCTAGCAACTACGCTAGGAAACACCTCGATAGATCTTAACCTTTTAGAGATATTTTCCGCAAGTGCACGGATCTATCGTTGTAGCATTTCACCCGGAAGTATTATCAGGGTATCGTATTTATATTTCCCGTAGGAAGGCACGGTATAAGAGTAAGGACATGGATGAGGTAATTGTATGATAGACCAATACTCATAACAGGGATAAAGTAAGATAGATATTTGGATAACTTGACACACACCTGGACCAACCTCAATGATAAAAGAGAAATAAAGAATCAAAGAATAACGAATAAAAGAATAACCTAAGCGGAGCAGGTATAACCTATATAGGTATGCATAGAACAGCTAAAGTCATATGTTGCACAAGTTAAGAGACGAGTCAAAGTCGGAGTAAAGGGAGACCCCAAGCAACTGGCACCGCCAACCGAGGGAGGCATTTACGAACTCCTACACAACATACGAACGTGGGGGATACAAGGGACGGACAGGGCTGTCACCACCTGCCGCCTACCCCTCAACCGTGGCATGCCGTCATATTCGCAGGTTCCCTCGCACCCGGGTACCATACCCGCATACTAAGAAACGACCCACATCCCCCTAGGACCCCCACCCTACGGATGGCCGGGCTTGGACATGGGCAAACCCGAGGGCTACAACGAACCGTTACTCCGTCATTCCTATCTCCATCTCTAGTTATGTAGAACACATGAACGATGAAGAATGATGATGAACAATTCTCATATGAACGATAATCTAGTTCATAATCCTTGGATATATCATGATCAGGACTTTGCTCTAGTTCATATGCAACACTACATATAAGAAATAAGAACTTGAATAAGGAAGAACTCTTCATAGTAAATATTACCAAGTGTAGCTCTCCTTCCTAGGAGACAAGCTCTCCTTAGTAGCTCAACCTTGCTCCAAGATACTACTAAGACTAAGCTACTACTAAGCTAAAGAGTGAGAGGGAGAGAGTGAGGTGGCTCCAAGTGGGGTGTGTGGAATGAGGAGGAGGGAGCCCTCTATTTATAGGAGGAGGTTGGAGGAATGTCCATGGAATATTCCTTGATCCCCTCATTATTCCTCCAAACCGACGTCAAGATACAGTGAACCTGGACTTTCCACCCTCGAACCGACCTCCAGGGCATTAAACGTGCCGACACGCCGAAGCTGGGCCCGGGAGGCCACCCGGCGGGGGCGGTCGCCCCCTAGGGGGGCGGTCGCCCCCCTATGGCGTCTTCTGGGCCTCATCTTTTGCCAGGCTCATGGGCCTTCTCGTTAGCTTCGCGTGGCCTGGTGGATTGTCCAATTCGGAGTCCGGATGATTGCGTTATGCCCATTTTAGTCCGGTCTGCTCCGGCAGCCCGAGTTGAAATGGATCCGGGTTTTGGGCCTTCGCTTGTATGGTTCATGTTGGACTTGGGCCACTGTGTCAAGGTGGGTTTGGCCTAATCGACCCTGAATAGGCCTTTCCTTCTATTCCTTGGATTTATGCTTTGTCAAAAGGCGCCTTTTCGTGTATAATTCCTTGTACTTGGTGTATGTTTCTGCAGAGTGTCACAACTTCCAGTACAAGTGGAAATGGATCAATAGCAAAAGTATATGTGTACAAAAATATGTAATCCTCCCTTTTTGAACTTAAGTTGGCGGTATAAAATCGTCATTAAGGACCACCAACAATCCCTTTGTTGGAGCATCTAGGCATAATATGACTCCTGGGGTTTGCACTAGACACTCTAGTTAGGCTAGCTAGGTAGTTAGGTTATGAGTTGCCAACTAGGTTCTTAGTTTACTAATCATGTCCACTATATGTATGGTGTTGTAGCGGTCCACTAGGTTATATGTCTAGGGTTGGGTAACTTGGCATATTAAGTATGTTGCTAACACTATAGTGGACTAGAGGGGGTCTATATATTAGAGTAGCTAGGTAGCTAATCAACCTAGTGTGGGTAGCCTCTACTACTATGGCTTAGCATTAAGGGTTAACATCCTATACATGGGGTCATGATTATAGGTCTAAGTTACTATGTCAGGGGTTGGTGTGTTTCTGCTGGCCTCCGACTAGCTATGGTCAACCGTTAGTTGACTGTAGGGTTTATAATACGGGTATGCGTATATATATATATACATATTTTACATTGGTGACATTGCTACTAATTCTATTATAGGTCCATTAGGGTTTAGGTTCATGACCTAGGGGCTATAGCTATGGCATATCATAGTTAGGGGTTGGTCTTGGGTTTAATTAAGTGTATGAAACAATTATAGGAGCTTATCCATAGGTAATATAAAAGAATGCATTGTTATGCAAGGTCGTGACATTAGGATACAGGTTCAACTTAGGGTCCTAATCACATGTGGCTTAAAGGGGTGTTAAGACACATGTGATAATGTTATATGGTAGTGATTAGCAACTAATCATGTGTGCTATTGTTGCAAAGGTAGGGTTCTCTACATGACCAAAGAACAAACATGGGTTTATTTAGAAAAAAATTTTGTAGTTGAAATTTTTGTGTTTGGTGAATTTTTTGGGTTGTTACGCCCTACCCCCTTATCAGAATCTCGTCCTCGAGATTTAAGGTGTGTAGTACTCCACGAAGTGGTAAAGTGAAGTCTACTCCAAATCTGACTTCTTGTTCATCGTGGCTTGATGTGGTTGCTCCATTGAGTTGTAGGAGTGAATAATAAAGTCTAGATCTCCCTGTCCAGATTCTTGGTAGAGTGTGAGCGGGTGCAGTGCTTATGTGGATGTGTTATGTGGATCTTAGGGTTTTCAAAGGAGTCGTCTTGATGATAGCAGGGTAGTTGTAGTTATAAGAGGTCCCAGCACATGGTTAGCATGTGAGGAGGCCAAGATTAGTTTAGACTAGATCAAGTTCTACGGGTTTAACAGGTGTGCTTTAGGCTCCTGATTTCGATCCAGGTTCCATTGGGTTATGGGTCCACCACGCTTCCACTGCGCTACTTTGATAAGCGTAGTTGCTATCCTTGCTTTTAGTCGGTGTAGCCGCTCCAGAGGATCTTGCAAATGGAATTGTTGTCCTTTGCTTCCCTTGGTAACTCGATGCAAATTTTTGTACAGGGTGGTGGTTAAGCAGATCATGTAGTTCTATGGTTATTGGTTGGGGATGTCATCCATCGAACTCTCCTAGTTATGGTTACTTTCAAAATCTTGTTTTGAAAATAGGATATCGATTTTAAACCTTGAAATCTAAGGGGCATTTTGAAGAGGATTGAAATCAACACGAGTTTTGAAATCAAACTCTTTTGAATGGCTTATTTTTTCAAACCAAATACACCTTTTGAGATTTCAAATTAAATAGTTTTGAATCATGGTTTTAGTTTTTAAACAAAGCGTGACTCCCCCTTTTTAATTTAAAACAAGGATGGTTTTGAGAATGGTTCGAAATCACCGTTCATTTCGCAAAGCATGGTTTTCACAATCAAATTTGGTTCGAAAACAAACCCTTTCGCAATTGTTTTGTTTAGCAAATGCGTTCCAGTCCATTTTGAAGACAAGGTTTATTTGAAAAAAAGGTTTGGCTCATTTGTTGAAATCAAAACTTTTTAAAACAAAATCGAGCCAAAGATCTTTGGTTTGCAAACATTTTATTAAAGGTTGGTGTGCAAAGCAAAACCTTTGTCTTTCTCAAAATGATATTTGCAACTCATTTTGAAAGTAGATTTTTTTTTCAATTCATTTGAAAGATATCTTTAAATTCTAAATGGATAGAGAAAGGTGCCAAAAATTGTTCTCTTTGAAAATTTAGAATATTTTGAAACCATTTTTTTTGAAATGGAATACCTTTTTAAAGGAAGAAAACTTTTCAAGCAAGAGATAGGGGTCATTTTGAAGAATGCATAGAGCAAAAATATGGATCATCCTTTATAATAGTTTACTATGGTTATGTCATGTTGGTCTAGTATTTCCAATTAGTGGTTAGTCATAAGACGGCCATCAAGGAGATATTCTCGATGATCTGAGATAATATTCCACCAATCTTTGACATCAGTCTTGTTGCAGGGTTGTTCCCATTGTCTTCACGGTTCTAACTCTTGGCCGGGTCTACAGCCATTTCCCTTAGTAATGGGTTCATAAACCAAAGGGTTGACCTATTCAAGCCAGATCCCTGAACTTGGCTAGAGCTGGTTTGCCACCACTTCTCCATTGTTAACCTCTGTTTTCTCTTTTGTCTTTAGAGAAGTAATTGGTGTAATACAGCCATTCTAGCAGGTCGGCTATGCTTGGTATGGGCACTAGTTCCAAGTGGTCACATAGTTTAGGTGACTTCTCGAGGTAATACTGGAATGCTAGCTTGTAGTAGTAATCACTTAGCTTCCGTGAGTCCTTGAGTGGTCCTTCCTCTTGCAGCATTGTTGTCGTTCTTCAACTAGGGTTTCTAGGAGTCAATTCCATCGAGTCTACTCTATATCTAGAAGATGTGGGGATGTCAAGTGGCTTCCTTCAGTAGGGGCTCCATTGGGTAGTGGATTGTGAGGCTCTTTCTTCCTAAGGTTGTGTCCTACCGGTGGCATGTGACTATCACGATTATAGTCCATGGTGATTCTAGGAGAGGTTGAGCAGTGGTTCAAGTAGGTAGAATGTGGGTTTGTCATCTACTAGCTTGGGTCATGGGGTTTGGGAGTCAAGTGCCGGTGACACGATTTATTAACAACTTTATGTAATGATTAGATGATTTCAACAATTTAAAAGAATTTAATCTATCCAACACTCATACAAAGAAGCATGAAGAACCATAAAATGTGATAAGATCTAAGCATTCATTACATATAGGTTTATTACATGCGATATCTGTGGTAGCTACACCAAGAGATTCGTGGGAAACGTACTACGCGTAGGTTGTTCATGGTGGTAGACATTCTACTCCACTCATAGTGCGACTTGTAGCCACACATGATCATTATCTTCTTTCTACCCTCTTATCATGATGAAACTTGCATGTAGAGTTGAACTGGTGGAGCAAAGGAACTTTCTTCCAATTTCTTCTATTCTCTTGGGTCTAGGTGTGCTCAGCTTTTATCCCATTACCCTATGGCAATTTAGGAGGCGTCGAGGGCACGGGTAATAGACGTTAGGGGGCCATGCTCGAGGAGTTTGTGCCCATCTTGCGTCACAAATTGAAGAGTTGCATGTGCGATAAGCGGCACAATGGTAAAGATAGTGTTTTCCATCTCATGAATGGTGTAGGGCTTTATTGTAGCATTTCTTCACTTGGGAGAATCTGCAGAGTCACCATGTAGCAGACCTCGGTCCTCTAGGCACTACCCATTTGTGGCATGTCTATTCTCAATTATCTTTGGGGACTCCTAACTCTTGAAGCACTTCTTGCAAGAATTGGGCGTATGCAATGTGGTACTCGAGGTAGACGGGCATGCTCTTGATGGTCGTCATCTTCATAAGGGACCAAGAATATAGTCAGCAAGTCCATTGCAGGAGCTAAGCCATGCACAAAATGGTTCAAGGTCGGTAATATAACTATCGGCGCAAAAACGTGACGGGGTCAGTCCTCACGTCGATGCCTCTCGCGAGCCAGACAGACCAGAGCGCGTACGTCCCTAGTCCCTGCGGCTATCTCTAGCAGTAGATCCGGTCGAGCCAAGGCGTGCCAGTCAATTTGACCCTGGAATTGACAAAGAGGAAAAGAATAGTCAAATTATGGAACCTGCCGGTGTGATTCCAGACAGTTCCGCATGTATGGCTAAATAGCCGATCTGATTGAGGGCATTTACTAGAGAGTCAACATCCAGCATGCATTTGTAAATAAACAAGTTAAACGAACATGCATTAAATAAAGCAATTAATCATGACATGGTATGGATAATTGATCAATAAAGGAAATATAAACCATGCATGATATGCTATAAATAGTAAAGAACAAGCTAAATCGGCCATCCAGATACACGTAAAAGGAATAGAACCATTAGCTGATCTAATCTATTCAATATGGTTACTCAAAAGGATCCAACACATATGCATAAATATGGGTGAATCTAACAAATCTACCAAACCCGTGAATTTGAAACCCGTTGACTAAGTAATCATTGGGCCAAGTCTTGTCCAAGCAAGCTTAATAGACTAACTAGTTTCAAACAGACTCATGCATACGGTGATATGGGTAAAGCTCTACTGAATCGGCTAATTTAGCCGATACCGACGTGAGAACGAACTAGGTGCATAGACAACTTCATGATAAAACTCGCTAATCTAATCTACCTCGATGAGATCGATGACTTAACCCACTGCAGCCACCTAAATAGAGAAGATTAACAACTTTTACCATAAAACCGCCTACACCCTAGAACGCACACACGTCACGAACAAGATTGATACAACCTGGCTAATGCAAGCACGAGATCGATCATCAAACTATAGATCTAGATGGCATAAGGATCGATGATAATCGAATCTATATAGATATAAGCCAAATCTACCAATCTTGATCGGGCAAAGATGTTGTTGTAAATAAATAAACAATAGAACTCACAACAAGCATCGATAACTTAATGAATCTACTAGATTTGCCAAATCTAGCAAAGCCGATAACTAGCTCATGCTAACTCATACGATAGGAGGTCGAACCGGCCCTGTTAAGCGCTAACATAAACTGTTGGCACGTGCAATACATAGATAAGAGGTCGAACCGGCCAAATCTAGCGTAAACACAAACCCCTCAACCATTGCTAATGTATCAATAGGAGGTCGAACCGGCCCTATCTAACACAAACAATGGCCACCTTCGTAGATGCATCAATAGGAGGTCGAACCGGCCCTATCTAGCACAAGCAAAAGCTCCATAGCGATACTTACAGAGCAAACGAGAGGTCGAACCAGCCAAGCCTGATGCAAATACGCCGAGGTCCTAAGAAACTACGGGTTTGGGGTGGCGCTGAGGCCGAAAGTTGTATTGAATGTTGATTTTTATCTCTTTTATAATATGCCGGGCTTACATATTTATACCCCGGGCTTTGACCAAGTCCTACTCTAATATGACTTGAAAATAAGGAAACAAACCAAAACTGACTAATCTTAGATAACTTGGGCTCTACTATCCCTGCGCTGTAGAGTCCTGTGTCGTTGTCGTGCAGCTTCCGTATAACCGAGTCGAAGTCAATGCAGCCCACGTGTTCTCCAAAAACAGCCGACTCCAGTTTACTGATTCATTCTTAATTTAGCCGATTCCCCAAATCCGGCTGCTTTCAGTATCGGGACAACTCTAGCAACTCTTCTTCCGATAGAATTTGCTTGCGCTCCTATCAGTCAAAATTCTGTGCAAACACATGCCCCCAATTTTGGGATAATACTAGTTTTATTCCAAAATTCTTGACTTCTGTTCTCAGTCACCTGCTAGATCTTTGCTATGAATACTCTGTAACCCCAGGCATCAAACCCTAGCGGTTAAGAGCATTTCTTCAATGGCGGCTCCAACTCCTAAAATCCGGATGGCAACTCCAAGCCTCATTCCATCGGTAATACTGATTTCTTATTCTCACAATCCTCAGGTTCCTGTTCCAAGCGTTTAATTCCGACCTCTCCACAGGAATCTCGCGGTGAATTGCTCATTCCTAGTTCACGCAGCACCTTCTATCTGGGCCCCATGGGTAGCGCAGATCTGGTTGACTTCATTACTGAGGAAACCCGACAGATCCCTTTCAGAGATTCCATCATAAACGCAGATTCATGGAGCAATGCCTTCGGGAATTGGCCTCACATCCCAGCCAGGTGGCGAGATTGGCTTCTGAGAGTCAGCGAAAAGAAAGGCAAGTTCTGGGTTGATGCAAACATCCATCAATGTGTCACCCTTTCCATCTCAGGAATGGAGAAAAATGAGTCAATGTTAATAGCTGCATCATATTTCCAGTCTAATTCTGCTAATGCCTTCATGTTCGGTCATGGACCAATGACGATCACTCTTGCTGACATCTTCATGTTAACTGGACTGGAGGTTACCGGTTCTGTCGATCCTTATCCTTTTCTGAGTAAAGGGCGTAAATCTCTAGGTAAAATCTCTAACTTGAAAACTCGGCTCGCCTTATATCAAGCATTTTTCGAAGACCACCGATATGTAGACGAAAAGGAGCATATTGCTTTTCTCAACATGTGGCTCGAAAAATTCTTCTTCTCGTGGAACCGCCCTTGTACCAACTCTCAACAATGTAGCTTTAGCAGAAAAACTAGCTTCTGGAGAAAAGATTCCAATGGGAAAATTGCTTCTTGGTGCCTTTTATAGCTTGATGAACAAGGTGTCGGCTAGACTCTTAACGGTCAAACCTTCGACCGATGCCAAATTCAGCCTTATCCCCGGTCCCCGGTGGTTGCTCCAACTCGGTTAAACTTGTATGTGCACAAATTTGTAAGGCCGGACTTTAGGGACCTATCTTTTCCTTGTTCGATTACTCGAGAATTCTCGAAGATTCCAATAGGAAGAAAAGAGGGTGTACCAATTATGGCGAAGCAGCTTCCTCTTATCTTATTGATTTCTCTAAGGGAGAATTTTTTTAAGTTATTCTACAGAGGTTTTCCTGCAGAATCGCTAGTATGGCTGCCATATATTGAGGACCAGGAGAATAACTTACATCTGCTAGTAGAATTTAGATTTGAATCCGAAGAACTAGATGACATGGCCACAGGCTTCTTCAATTACTTCCTCAGGCCCTGTGCGCTCCCTATGAACTTCAGACACAGCCGAAGCAAGATCCCAAATGATCCTGAAACGTCACCTTCCTATGAGTTTTATAACCCAAGCTTTGTAGCTCGTCAGTTCGGCCTTGGACAGATTCCTCCTCTTCTCTTCTTTACAGACAAACTCAAACCAAGAGAAATTATTAATAGTGCTCTGGAAGCGAAGAAGGTCTTTGATCTTGGGACATCTTTTCCATCATACAATGTCCACCAATGGGTAAAGATCAAAGATACTCATCTTTCCTTTGATAGATGGTGGAACGAATGGAAGACACATCTTTTCTGCAGGGCTGTCCATCCGATGTGCAAGCAACTGGACTAGTCTTATGAATCTGAAGGAGAGGTGAACACTTTAAACCCTGGTTTCTTCGGTTTTCATTCTTGTACTAACATTTGCCTGATCGGGATGAAGAATTCCCAGCTCCATCTATCGATAATAGGAACAGATCTGTACGTTACTTAATCCCATGTCCGAGAACAAGATTAGGCTCAGATGCTCCTTCTCTAAGGACTTTCATGAACACACATGCTACCAAGGTTCAGCCATTAAAACGTCAGAAGCCAATTCCTGAAAACCCTCAAGCAGAAACCAAGAGAAGAAAGGCTGAGTCATCCAAGGTTTGGCCAATCCTTTTTAAACTTCATTCTGAAATTGGCCATTGACCACTCTTTTTTGCGTAAACTTCAAAATGTCAACACCGCTTATAGGACGCCGTCTCCAAATTTTCGCCGAGATTTCGAAATTGAAAATGCTTCTCGAGGATCATAGGTAAAACTTTTCTTAGGATTATCGAATCAACTTGCCTTAATTGACATTTTAAACAGGAAACAACACCGATTCTCCGGAAATCCTTGCGCAATATGCCATCGATTCTTCAAACCAAGATCAACTCGAAGGTAAAAATCTGCAAATTCCCGCTTCCTCCGGTTTATCTTATTTGATGATTTTAATTTGGAACTCCGTATTTACAAAGATCCGAGACCGCTAATCCTCTACTCCCTTTAGATCACACAATTGTAACGAGCCAAATCTTCATCAGACAAATGAAGTATCCATGGCTACTCCTCATGATAAGGTAAAAACATCAGTCTTTTGCAGTAATTCAACTTGTATTACTTTACTGATATTCAATCTGCATCAGGCTCTTTCCCCCTCATTACCAGATTATGGCATAGATTTCTCCAAGCATTTTGATGAAGAAGAAGTTTCTTCCCCGCTTTGGGTTGAAACTTCTGTTACACCAAAGATTGACCTAACCGAAGGATATTTTGCCTCTCCTCCAAAACACAGCAGATTTTCTTCAGAACTCTCATACCATTAGCCGCTATTAGTGAGGTTGAGGACCTTCTTCCTTTAGATCTTCTTGGACCACTTTCCAAAATCTCTGCCATCAATGTTGAGGTTCTAAGAATAAGGCAAGCTCAAGAAATTGTCCAGAAACACATCACTTTATTAGATAGGAAAGATTCCAACGTGGCCAATGTCAAAGTCTTAAGCTCTTCCCCGGAAAACCTTTAGAAATCAAAAAAGCATAAAAACCGCATCTTGCTACTCTTCAAGCTAGGAAAGTTGCATTGGAACAAGAGCTTCAAGAAGTGAATATTGCCATCAAATAAAGAATCAGCTTTGGCACCAGTCATGGATAATTTAAAACTAAAGAAGAAGGAATTAGCCGATTCTATTGAGTCAGGCAGACAAATTATGAAAAGCCCGAAGACTTTATCTCGCATCTTTAGATAATGACAAACTTCTGCTAGCTCGACCGATTCTACCAGAAAAAATGTCCTTGATGCACTGAAAACTTCTTTGATCTGTAACTTTTCACTTTCTGTGACAGAACATAAAACTCTTGTATGCTGCAACTTGCATCGCTTCATAGCAGTATTTGCCTTTTCAATTTAGCCGATTTGTTACTTTCTCGATTCCATTATTGATAAACGGCTTCTCTGTTTCACTGTTTCACTCTTTTAACCGATGGTTTGTCCCGATCTTGTTTTCCCGACTGACCAAATATTATAAAATAATAACGGGTCTTTCGAGAACGCGCCTGGATTGATTTGACCGGCCACTCGATTACACGCTGTGCGCGCTGTAATTAATGATAGACTTCCGATTTATTCCAATATATGCCCCTCGGGCTACTGTGCCACCTCTGCTTTCTCCGTCTTTGAACCAGAAAAACCCTTCTCCTTCCGAGTAAATCCCAACTCGAACAAGTATGGCGAGTCATGACGGCAAGCATCCAAATAAGGAAGACGAAGTGAACTCTTTTTGCACCGTTCCCCCCTGTATCAGGTATTTCATCCATTATCAATCGATTCCTTTGTTCTTGGATCTTGATCTCTTGCATTTAGGATGGATGGCGAGGGTCCGTCCAATGCTCCTATAGCTTTTGCTTCGGTGGAGTCTGGTGGATCAATTTCAGAATCCTCCACGGGTCTACCAAGGTATCTGCAGCATTGTACGATCGCATCTATCAGGAGGGAAGGGAGTTTGAAGCTCACTATGATGAGTCCATCAAGGAGCTGGCCCGCATGCAGAGTATTCTTGCTGATTTCCAATCTGCTCTTCTAACTGCTCAACAGGCGGCCGAGACAGCTACTAATCGGCAAATCGCTGCCGATGCTCGCGTTGTGGGTGAGTACTATGCCTCAGTTCTTCAATCTTTGATGTGTTCTAGTGACTAGTCCTCTTATTTGCTTCTTCAGATCTTACACGGCGCTTCGAGGAGCTTCAGCTCATCGGCAACACCGCTGCAGCTGCTGTGAACGCCCCTGGAGAGACCATTGCTCAGAGGCTGGAGACCATCCATGCTAGAGTGCATGAGGTGGCCAATCAGGGTGCCATTATAGGCGCTTCCTTTGCCCTTGCTGCTGTTCATGAGCGTACAGGTCTGAATCTGCAGGATCTGGAGGTGACACCACGGATTGCAGATGCCATAGATGCCAACCCCGAGCAGTTCGAAGCAGTAGCAGAAGCCCTTGCCCCACTGGCCTCAACACATTACATCATCAACAGGCTTCCTTAGTGAAATGCAGTATGATGTAGCCTTTGTAATAGCTTCAGCTTTTGTGGGAACTTCGCTTTGAATGAATGAACATCTCTTGTAATATATTTCCTGAATCAAACTGGTTGGACCCATCTATGTATTTCATTTGAAACGTCTATGTTTTGTTTTATTTTTGCTCTAAAGGCGATGCATCTCACATTGGCTATTATCAACATTCTCGTTGGTTTTTACGTTGAAGGCGATACCGATATATCACCGCTTGCTTTTGATATGCTTTCCGTAGTCTAGCTTAAAGTCCGAAAACTAAGCCGATCGCCCCTAGGCATTTTGAACTAACACAAATTGATTGGCTATCATAATCCATGTCTTATCTAAAAGATACTTTCAGAGCCGACGGCACGAGCTGGCTGTTGATCATCATTGTTGATTGTGATAAAATCTCCGTGAAAATCTTTGCCAGAAAAACACTCAAAGCTTTCCATATCCCAATAAACGTGATCAATGGATGAAACGTTGATGGAATCATCGGCAGGCACAACTTCAATGTCATTGTCGATCCACTGAATTATATGTTGATGCATGGTTGAAGGTATGCAACAATTGGCATGGATCCAATCCCTTCCGAGGAGTAAGCTGTAAAATCCCTTTTCGTCAATGACAAAGAATGTAGTGATCAATGTCTTGCTGCCAATTGTTAACTCGACACTTATTGCCCCCCGAGTGTCAGATATGTTTCCTCCAAAGTCTCTTAGTTGCATGTCTGTCTTGATCAGATCCTTAGGAGTCTTGCCTAACTTTCTGAATGTTGAGTAAGGCATAAGATTGACGGCAAGACCTCCATCTACGAGCATCTTGTTCATAGGATTTCCATCAACCAATCCTTTGACATATAAAGCTTTCAGGTGTCGATACCGCATATGTTTATCAAATACTTCTTCATATTCTGATTCATCAAAATCAGAATAGACTTCTTGATCCCTTGATGCCCTGAATTCGGCAGCCAGAATACACTACATTCCAATAGAAGCCGATCTACCTGAATCGGCTGTTTGTTTGGCCCTCCAAACTTGCGCTCTCTTAATTCTTTTGGCCTTTTCTAGTTTGATCTCGCTTCCCTCAATTGTTGAACTCTTCTCTTCTGACTCCTGGTAAAGCCATTAGGACACCACTGATTCTCTTGCCAAACATACTGTTCTTCTTCTACTTCTTCATCATAGGCATCACAACGATCATGAATACTGCACTTATTAACTCGCCGATTGTTGACATTTCTAACGCCACTCAGTGTTAGGTTGTCATCCCCAACATGGCGCCAAAAATGCTGGTACTAAATAATGCAACTGCTACTAGAAATAAATATGGGATCCGCAAGCGCCGTGATAATACCGATGTAGCATTTTAACCAGGAGTAATCCAGGTATCGTTATTTATAATTTTACCACTGGGAAGGGAATGCACTTGGATAATGAGTGATGAGCAATGCACATGCAATAATGGAGAGCTCAACCTTGTCTCGTATCGATCATCTCATACGGGGTAAGTGTCACATAAAATATAGGAATGAATGATAAATGACATAAGATAAATGAGAGCATTTAGCCACATAAAATAATAGTAATAAGCCATCTCAACTTAGCACTCTAAGCTTATAACACTAGCATGGACTAGGACGATCTAGGGTATAATCCTATGTTATTCTAACTATAAAGTCAAAGCATACAATGATTAGTGCAAGAACATCTAGCAATCATGGCGGGAAAAGGTTACATCTATGCATAGTGATATTACCAGAGAAGACAAGAGACATAGCAATGACTTCAATGTAATAGGTTTGTTCTGCTAGACCTATACTCGGGAGAAGGGCTACAAAGGACTCAACAGACTGTCACTCCCGCGATCTCGCCTCACGATCCGGAATATAGGGTGCAATCGCAGATAAATACGGTCTAGGCACCACGCCTACACAATATTTACCACTCACCCATCGATCTAATGAGCAAGCGCTATACGATCCTATGCATAAACATAATTCTAGTCCAACTATGCTAAACATATAATCAAAGTAAACTAAGAACAATATAATTGAGAACATAATCAAATAGAGCAAAGTCAAGTCTCGATATAATAGAATAGAATAAAGTACTACTCATAGTATCACGAACAATGATGAATATTACAAGAATGTAGAGGGGAATTACCAAGAACTCCGACAGATCCGGACTCCAAGCTAGGCTTGATTCCCTCTAGATCTATTCCTATGTAGCAATGCTACTAAACTATGGAGCTCTAATTGAGATGGTAGCTCTGGCTTCTCTGAATTCTGATGAGAGAATGAACTCTTGAATGAATTGGGGTTTTACCCAGGGGCCAGGGGCTCTGAATATATAGCCCCCTAGGATGAACCACAGCCCTCGGATCAAACCGACCTAAATGGACGATAATTATTCATCCTCAAAGGCGGTGGAGGCAGGATCCGCGAGACTCAATGCCATTGGCTGAGGTGGGGAGTCGGCCGACTCCCCCTTTGGGCGGCCGACCGGCTGCCGCTGTGGGGCCCGGCCTTCGGGGGTCGCCTTCGGAGTCTTCTAGATTATACTTTTTCACCCGTTCGGTCTTTATCTCTATGTAATCATGACATGTGGGCCTCCTTTGGTTCTCTTTCGATAACCCCCGCGAAATAGACAATCACCAAAACTCGTGGAATTCGTCGTTGTAACCCCTATATCTAACAAGTGAACTCATATTAGTCCTTTCTCTTGCTGCGTTGATGGTATAAAATTGATACTTAACGACCGTCAACAAACTCCCCCAAGCTTACCTTTTGCTCGTCCCTGAGCAAAGATAGACTCAGTGATGGATCAGGAGTTGCTACAATGCTTTCATTTCTCACAAGTACACATGCGTTCAAACAAGAACTCTCCTCCGGATTATAGTGAACTATTCTGACTCAAAACTTACTCATATTACCTTTCACCATGGGGCTTGTAACTGTCACTTGGGTCTTGAGTAGTTGAAAGATAGAACGGTCAAGTCAAGCGCCATGTTTCTCGCTCTTTGATCAACTATTATCCCGGAGTTTTTGCAAAGTTTTGAAATAAAACTCGAGTTCCTTGTATGAACCTTTTAGGTCTCTCATTTGTGGTGTTTCGGATCCTTTCTAAGGCATGAGTAGTGTATGCCTTCTCTTTCTCTCGAATATGTGGTATTTATGGAACTAAGGCATAGTGGAAAGTGCCTTCTCTCTCTCACCCTACTTTCTAATAGGCTTATGTGGAGCTCATAGGTGGGGAGACACTCAAACTCACTTGCATATATTGCACGCTTAAGACATGGATCCAATAGGAACTAGAATAATAATAAAGTCATATGTGCATGTGAATGAGGAAATGGATGATAAGATGATGATAGGGTGAAGATAAGGAAATGATTATGAGGGGTGATCACTTGGTGAACATCTACTTCTACACTTGCTTCTTCGAGGATAACATGACTCCCTTTATTTGGAAACCTTGAAACTTCTTGAATGGAAGGACTTGGCTACTCTTTCTTTTTCTTTCTTTCTTCTTTTCTATTTTCTTTTTTTCTTCTTTTTTTCTTCTTTTTTTTAGAGCAACCAATCCTCTAGAAACGAAACTTTAGCAACGAGGAGTGTATAACTTGAAATGATAATGACTGGAGCTTTTATGTAGGCAAATAGAACGGCGATGATTATTTCTAGATGTTCACACCCAGGATAGGAGTGGAACCTTTTCTGGATAAAGTGAAATGAATGGCGTATGTATATGTGGATGGATGGATGGATGGATGCGTACTCCCGTGGGTAGGTAAAGATAGGTGCGTATCTCCGGGTAGAGACAAAGACAATAAGTGGAGAATGCGTACTCCAAGGATAGGAGCAGCATAAGTGCGTATCTTCAGGGTAGAGATAGCACGATATGTGGTGGATATGGATCTATATGTGGGTGGTACTTCTAGGGACAGAAGTAGCATAGAATAAATGTAGTAGTTATAAAATGGGTGCATGCTTCGAGGACGTAGTAGCATAGATCAATGGATGGAGAGCACATAGTATTGACTTTAACCGTATGACTGATTCCTTATGGGTCCACAAAAGATAACCACACTCAATGCCTATAAAGTCTACACTCAAACCTACAATATGATCTATATAAACAGATGGGTTTTCCCGATCTAGTAAGCATGAATATATGGCATGTGGTAGGAATTTGAACTCTCATCATAAAGGAACTCATCATGCAGGAATTTAATATTTTCACGATAAATTCTCCAGAACTCTAGTATCTCTAAGAACAAGATGGACAAAGCAGCTCAAAACCTTCCCATATCATACCCGTCAACCACCTAGACTTAGATCAAGTACTCGCTACCCACAAGTTTCGTGTTCGAGCAAATCTCAAGTCTAAACAATTGTGTCCAAAACTCGGAAGAGTGCAAGGTTGAAAACTAGGTACTTGAAAGGAATTACGGTAGAGCAACTATTCATCATCTCCATGTAGAGTTTATTCTAGGGGATAACTTTTAAAGACAGTTGCAAGAGCTCTCCAAAAGTAGTAAAGATAAATAAGGAAATCTTCTCGGGTTTCTAAGGTTATGCATCTTTTTTAGTGGTTTTAACAAAGCACATTCTAACAAGGCATAAATAGATAAGTTGGAAACACTTAACTTATTACACGGGGGATGCTCTCCCCCAAGCCGGATGTTGACATAGTCTGCGATGTTGCCGACGTGCAATAAAGACGTTCTAGTTCTCCAGAGTGTCGTAGATAGTTGCCGTTGGAGACAGCGTTCAAGTGTCGTGGGCAAGACACTCGACAGGGGACCGGATGTCCTTCGCCTCGTTGGCTCTTCTTGATCCTTGATGTTCTCGTGAAGCTCAAATAGACAACAAAGCTTGTGGAACTAATTAAGTGTTAGTGACAAAAACCTCTAGGCTTTTAGTTGTCTAGAACTTTCTTAACTTAAAACTCATTCTAACGATCACAAGAAATATTTTTATCTTTTTATTATTTAAGGAATGCGAGACAGGAAAAATAAATATGCTTTGAGAAATTATTTTTGTGCCACCACAGTGAATGATTATCCACATGGGGCTTAAAGTTTTTCTCGGATGCAAATGCACAACATCTTTATTTTCTTTTCTAATGTAGAGATAAAAGAGTAAAGATGCAACTAAGATGCAAATAGGAAAACAAATATGCTAAGGTAAAATTACGATGCTGAAAAGTGAATTGCCGATAAATACCAAGTTACCTCTTGGCGCGGCGTTCGGTGGTTTTAAGTCCTCCGAACAGGCCTTATCATGTTTGCTCATTTTTCAAGGGGCGCATTGGCTGGCGCCTCTGATGACGTCTCCTCTTGTGTAGGAATAGTTTCTGATTTTTCTTTTACCTTCCACACCTTCTTTGTTGGAGAGGGTGATCTTGAGGAGTAAGCTTCTTGGACCACTTGTTTCTCTTTTGTTGGTAGCACCTCTTCAGGTTCTTCTATAATGTTCTTATCTTTAGGGTACCGGTCCTCATATCTTGACACTTCTCCCTCATAGTCAGCCCATCCATCTATAGTGATGTTCTTCTTGTTCTCGCGACGGGTACACTTGCCTTCTCCTTGCTCTGTTCTTCTTGGGCTCTTCGGTGATTATATAATTATTGTTGAAGTAGCGGCGTACCTTCTCGGTGGGAAAGTGGAAGTGAATCTCTCCCCGTCCCAATATAAATGATAGCTTTGGTGGTGTTCAGGAATGGTCTTCCTAGGATGATTGGAGGATCGTAGTCATCTCCCATATCGATGACTAGGAAGTTAGTAGGGACATAATGGTCATCTATCTGGATGAGGACATCCTTCACTTCTCCTTCGACGAAGCGGAATGTCTGATCTGCCATTTGTAGCTGTGCATAGGTGGGCTCCAAAGGCATAGTGCCATATAGATACTCATAAGTTACCTTGGCCATAATGTTGACGCTCGATCCGGTGTCACGCATGCCTTTATTGAAAGAGCTTCGTTGATGGAGCATTGAATGGTTGGGACACCTGGGTCATCCTTCTTGATCGACGTGGGGACCCGAGTAAGTGGTCATGCTCCCTCGTGGACCGCGGTGACCATCCTCACCGTCTCCGTCTTCTTGGTCTTCTTATCTTTGTTCTTGCTCTTCTTAGCTGGATTCTTCTTCTTCTCACATTTCGTTGATGAGGGTGTCTTTGAACTGCAAAGACTGTTCTTGAAGAAGAAGGTTTCTCTCTTGCCCTTGATGTTGAATATGATCTTGGCAGTGTTGGCATACATGATGGCTCCAGCAGTGTTCATGAATGGTCGTCCCAGAATGATAGGGGACCTTTCATCACTGCCTGTATCCACTACCACGAAGTCTGCAGGAACATACGAGTTGCCTACTCGTACACATATGTCTTCAAGTACTCCCAAAGGAACACGGAGTGACTGATCTGCAAGCTACAAGCACATAGTTGTGTATGTTAAGGGGCATCTGAATAGCATCTCATATATCACTCTTGGCATGATGTTGATGCTTGCACCGAAGTCACAGATTGCCTCATTGAAATTCGTACTTCCAATGGAGATCGAAATGACTGGTCTCCCTGGATCGCCCTTCTTGATTGGCAGAGTTGAGTCAATCCATGATCCCTTCGATGGATCACTCCGGCTATCTTCTACATTGAATATATCAACAAGATTTGCAGTCTCGAGCTCTTCGGGTTGTCCCGCGCTTTACCTTGACCGGTGGAGGGAGCAAGGTTGACAAGCTGTTGTACCTGCGACTCAAGTATCTTGTTGAAGCTGAGCTGACTCTTGATGGCATTAGAAAAGCCATCCATTCTGTTGCTGAGTGTCTCTAGGACCTTGTCATTTGATGTCAGCTTCTTGGATAGATTGTCCATCATCTTGCCTTGGTTCAGCACTAACTCTCTCAAAGGCGGCTGGTTGTAATTATTGTAGGAGGAGTTGTTACCTTGATAGTTGCCTGAATAATTGCCTGAGTAGTTAGGCCTCTGCTGTTGATTCCAACCTTGATTCTGCTGAGGACGATAGTAATTGTTGTTGTTGTTGTTGTTGTTGAGGTAGTTTGCGTCCTCCTTCAGCTCTGGGCAGTTAGCACCTGTGTGCCCAGTCTCTCCACACTCTTCACATGTCATGCGAGCATCATGTATATGCATGACTTCTTTCTTCTCTGTGGCTCTCTCATCGAGCCTCTTCATTAGCAGATCCATTTTGGCAGACAACATGTCTACCTCCTTCAGCTGGTGCATTCCTCCTCCTCTCTTGCGGGTCTCGAGTTCTTTCTTCACTCCAACCTTGGTTGGATGCCATCTTCTCCACAAGAGCCGTGGCTTGAGGAATAGTGAGTGATAAGAATGCACCTCCAGCAGCGGCATCCATCGTCTCACGTGTCTTGTTGAGCCCATGGTAGAATGTCTGCATAAGTAGCCAATTCTCCATGCCATGATGAGGACACTTGAGGATGTAATCTTGAAAGCGCTCCCAAGCTTCTGGGACAGTCTCATCATGGTGTTGCTGAAAGCTTGATATCTTCCCACGAAGAGCATTTGTCTTGCCCATGGGGAAGAATTTCGCCAAGAAATTGGTGGAACATAGTGCCCACGTAGTATTCTTCTCCTTATTGGTGTAGAACCACTGCTTCGCTCTCCCCAAGAGTGAGAATGGAAAGAGGCGAAGTAGTATAGCATCTCTGGGGACATCCTTGATAGTGAATGTGCTACAAATCTCCGGAAGTGTTGGAGATGAGCACTAGCATCTTCATGGGCCTTCCCACGAACCGGCTTGCTTGCACCATGTTGATCGCGCAGGCTTGAGCTCAAAAGCTCCTTCGATGTCCGCAGTGGTCCAGTCGAATGTTGTCCGTAGTGGAGCCGAGAACTCGCGGAGTGACTTGTTCGCCATGGCTTCAAACGCGGTGTCAAGTCTCGAACGAAAGGTTGACCTTCGCTTCGACAAACTTCCAAGTTGAGTTGATGATGATGATTGATTGGTCTTCTTCAACCCGCTTCGGCCTTCCCGAATAAAGCTTCGGATCGTCAATATAATTATCGGGAAGAATTGTCTTTTTCATACATTACCCCGCATAGGATATAAAATAGACGAAAGACAAGGGTAAGGCTGTATGAGTAGAGAATGGTGACAGTGCTCAATCTCATTATGTAGTGCAATGCTTGCTCATTATCCATTGGCTTTCAACCTTCCCCGGCAACGGCGCCAAAAATGCTTGTTGACATTTCTAACGCCACTCGGTGTTAGGTTGTCATCCCCAACATGGCGCCAAAAATGCCGGTACTAAATAATGCAACTCGCTACTAGAAATAAATATGGGATCCGCAAGCGCACGGATAATACCGATGTAGCATTTTAACCAGGAGTAATCCAGGTATCGTTATTTATAATTTTACCACTTTGGGAAGGGAATGCACTTGGATAATGAGTGATGAGCAATGCACATGCAATAATGGAGAGCTCAACCTTGTCTCGTATCGATCATCTCATACGGGGTAAGTGTCACATAAAATATAGGAATGAATGATAAATGACATAAGATAAATGAGAGCATTTAGCCACATAAAATAATAGTAATAAGCCATCTCAACTTAGCACTCTAAGCTTATAACACTAGCATGGACTAGGACGATCTAGGGTATAATCCTATGTTATTCTAACTATAAAGTCAAAGCATACAATGATTAGTGCAAGAACATCTAGCAATCATGGCGGGAAAAGGTTACATCTATGCATAGTGATATTACCAGAGAAGACAAGAGACATAGGAATGACTTCAATGTAATAGGTTTGTTCTAGACCTATACTCGGGAGAAGGGCTACAAAGGACTCAACAGGACTTGTCACTCCCGCGATCTACCTCACGATCCGGAATATAGGGTGCAATCGCAGATAAATACGGTCTAGGCACCATGCCTACACAATATTTACCACTCGCCCATCGATCTAATGAGCAAGCGCTATACGATCCTATGCATAAACATAATTCTAGTCCAACTATGCTAAACATATAATCAAAGTAAACTAAGAACAATATAATTGAGAACATAATCAAATAGAGCAAAGTCAAGTCTCGATATAATAGAATAGAATAAAGTACTACTCATAGTATCACGAACAATGATGAATATTACAAGAATGTAGAGGGGAATTACCAAGAACTCCGACAGATCCGGACTCCAAGCTAGGCTTGATTCCCTCTAGATCTATTCCTATGTAGCTATGCTACTAAACTATGGAGCTCTAATTGAGATGGTGGCTCTGGCTTCTCTGAATTCGGATGAGAGAATGAACTCTTGAATGAATTGGGGTTTTACCCAGGGCCGGGGCTCAATATATAGCCCCTAGGATGAACCACGGCCCTCGGATCAAACCGACCTAAATGGACGATAATTATTCATCCTCAAAGGCGGTGGAGGCGGGATCCGCGAGACTCAACGCCATTGGCCGAGGTAGGGAGTCGGCCGACTCCCCTTGGGCGGCCGACGGCTGCCGCAGTGGGGCCCGGCCTTCGTGGGTCGCCTTTCCGGAGTCTTCTAGATTATACTTTTTCACCCGTTCGGTCTTTATCTCTATGTAATCATGACATGTGGGCCTCCTTTGGTTCTCTTTTCGATAACCCCCGAAAATAGACAATCACCAAAACTCGTGGAATTACGTCGTGTAACCCCTATATCTAACAAGTGAACTCATATTAGTCCTTTCTCTTGCTGCGTTGATGGTATAAAATTGATACTTAACGACCGTCAACACCGATCCTCCATAGGTCCAAGTCTTTCATGTACGAGACCGATGGTTGGTTTGTGATTGCCGATATCCTCTATATCGATCACTGCATTCAGGGCAGTCCCTCTTGGTTGGCAATCTCAAACCTTCATTCTGACAATGTCTGAAGAAAGGGCAATTCCAATGTGCTTTGGCTTGTTCTCTTTCATACCTTTCTTCTTCAATTTTCCTCAAGCGTTCACGCTCTTCAAGCCATCTTCTATAGTCTTTATCTTGCTGCCTCTGCCACTTGTTGATGAGGATACGAGATGTGACACGAGGTCTTCTTGCAGCCGATGCAGATGACTCTGGTTGGTCAAATCGACTATTTTGCCTTTCACATCTTTTCTTAATTTCTCGATATTCTTCTTCAGTGAATTGCAATCTGTTGTCCACTGATCCTAACTCCTTTGCTCTATTGGAGGTCAACACTCTAGTTTTGCCTTTTGGGAGCATTGCATTAGCCATCACAGCACCAAAAGGAGTCTAATCAACCTTTGATTTGCCGACATCAAAAGATAATTTTCCGGCTTCAATAGCTTTTTGTACTTGCCTCCTGAACACATTGCACTCATTGGTGGAGTGGGTGGCAGAATTATGAGCTTTGAAATACTTCTTCCCTTTCATCTCTTCAGCACTGAGTGGTTCATGCAAAACTTTAATCAAACCTTTGTTCAGCAAGTAATCAAAAATCCTGTCAGCTTTTGAGGTGTTGAAATCAAACTTCTCTTGCGTCCTTCCCCAATGATGATCAATAACACACTCCTTCCTGAGGTTCCACTCGATAGCATCAACTTCGTTGATCTCCTAATCTGAATCATATATCAGGTCTTTATAATAACCAACCACATTGGCCGATTTTTGGAATCGACTCTGTTGACGAATTCAGAAACTGCAACGACTCTGTGTGCAAGTGCTCCGAGACATTCAAATTGCACACCGACAAGCTTCTCCTTCAGATATGGTTGCATTCCTTGAATTGCCAATTTCACCAACTGGCGGTCACTCAGGTTCAGCATGAAGCATAAATTCTTCATTTGCCTGAATCTCTGCAAGTAATCAAGACCTGATTCATTGCTCTTCATCTTGATGCTAGCCAGATCGTCGATGTCCCTTTCTGTCGTCCCATTATAGAAGTAGGCATGGAATTTGCTCTCTAGGTCATCCCAAGTGTTAATTGAATTTTTGGGCAGGGATGAGTAAAAAGTAAAAGCAGGTCCAGACAATGACAGGGCGAAAAACCTAACTCTATGGATCTCCTCAGTCGAAACATCGCCTAACTGAGCCAGATATCTGCTTATGTGCTCCATCGGGCTGGTGTTGTCTTCTCCAGTAAACTTGGAGAATTCTGGAACTCTGTAATTGCGTGGAAGCTCCATACGATTGTACCACTCAGGGTACGGCATGCTGTATGATCTGGAATGGCTTCTCTTCATACCGAACTCCTTCTCCATCACCTCAGCAAGCTTCTTAATCAACTGATCATTGGAATCAGCAGATCCTCTGATGTTTGGGCATGGAGTCATCCCCCAATGATTGTAGCTTGAAACGTTTGCAAAGCCTACTGGTGGCTCACCATCTCCTTCTGGACCGTGTCCTCCCATAGCCTGACTAACACGATAGTCGATGCTTCTCTTGATTCTTTCGACTGTGGGAGCTATTTTTTGAGCCGAATGTGGTACATTTGAAGTTGTACCAAAATCAGGTGGAGGGCCACCCTTCAGTTGTTGTACAAAAGCTGCACTGCCATTCGCACCATTGGAACCAGATCCCATATTGGCTTTGGTTGAATCTTGTGCATCATTACCATCTTTTGTTTCTGTCTTCAGATTGAAATATGAGGGGCCAAATTGATCAACAAAGCAAAACCAACGAAGACATCCTTCATGATATTTCGAGCGTATTCGAAAATAAGCCCGATGATTTGAGATGGCTTCATTCACAATTTTGTCCAATTCATCTATCAAGAACTATCTATCTGCTTCTTCTCCTTCGACAGTTTCACCCGCCATCAAGATCTTGGGCATTGCTTGCTTTGGAGCAATCTTGCCACCACGAACTCATCCAAAGCAAAGCAGGCACTTCTGCACCAATTGTTCAGTAGCAGCCTCGATTGTCTGCTTCTGTTCTGGTTTGAGTTCATCTAGAGCGACGTCGAGGATGTTGTCGATGTTGAGATCAGAACGATCCGAAGCCATTGTTGATGATTGTGGTCCCACTAGGCATGCCAAAAAGAGTGTCGGCGCAAAAACATGACGGGGTCAGTCCTCACGCCGATGCCTCTCGCGAGCCAGACAGACCAGAGCGCGTACGTCCCCAGTCCCCGCGGCTATCTCCAGCAGTCAATCCGGTCGAGCCAAGGCGTGCCAGTCAATTTGACCCAGGAATTGACAAGGAGGAAAAGAATAGTCAAATTATGGAACCTGCCGGTGTGATTCCAGACAGTTCCGCATGTATGGCTAAATAGCCGATCTGATTGAGGGCATTGACTAGAGAATCAACATCCAGCTTGCATTTGTAAATAAACGAGTTAAACGAACATGCATTAAATAAAGCAATTAATCATGACATGGTATGGATAATTGATCAATAAAGGAAATATAAACCATGCATGATATGCTATAAATAGTAAAGAACAAGCTAAACCGGCTATCCAGATACACGTAAAAGGAACAAAACCATTAGCGGATCTAATCTATTCGATATGGTTACTCAAAAGGATCCAACATGTATGCATAAATATGGATGAATCTAACGAATCTACCAAACCCGTGAATTTGAAACCCGTTGACTAAGTAATTATTGGGCCAAGTCTCGTCCAAGCAAGCTTAATAGACTAACTAGTTTCAAACAGACTCATGCATACGGTGATATGGGTAAAGCTCTGGTGAATCAGCTAATTTAGCCGATACCGACATGAGAACAAACTAGGTGCATAGACAACTTCATGGTAAAACTCGCTAATCTAATCTACCTCGATGAGATCGATGACTTAACCCACTGCAGCCACCTAAATAGAGAAGATTAACAACTTTTACCATAAAACCACCTACACCCTAGAACGCACACACGTCACGAACAAGATTGATACAACCTGGCTAATGCAAGCACGAGATCGATCATCAAACTATAGATCTAGATGGCATAAGCATCGATGATAATCGAATCTATAAAGATATCAGCCAAATCTACCAATCTTGATCGGGCAAAGATGTTGTTGTAAATAAATAAACAATAGAACTCGCAACAAGCATCGATAACTTAATGAATCTACTAGATTTGCCAAATCTAGCAAAGCTGATAACTAGCTCATGCTAACTCATACGACAGGAGGTCGAACCGGCCCTGTTAAGTGCTAACATAAACTGTTAGCACGTGCAATACATAGATAAGAGGTCGAACCGGCCAAATCTAGCGTAAACACGAACCCCTCAACCATTGCCAATGTATCAATAGGAGGTCGAACCGGCCCTATCTAACACAAACAATGGCCACCTTCACAGATGCATCAACAGGGGGTCGAACCGGCCCAATCTAGCACAAGCAAAAGCTCCATAGCGATACTTACAGAGCAAATGAGAGGTCGAACCAGCCAAGCCTGATGCAAATACGCCGAGGTCCTAAGAAACTACGGGTTTGGGGTGGCGCTGAGGCCAAAAGTTGTATTGAACATTGATTTTTATCTCTTTTACAATATGCCAGGGCTTACATATTTATACCCCGGGCTTTGACCAAGTCCTACTCTAATACGACTTGAAAATAAGGAAACAAACCAAAACTGACTAATCTTAGATAACTTGGGCCCTACTATCCCTACGCTGTAGGGTCCCGTGTCGTTGTCATGCAGCTTCCATATAACCGAGTCGGAGTCAATGCAGCCCACGTGTTCTCCAAAAACAGCCGACTCCAGTTTACCGATTCATTCTTAATTTAGCCGATTCCCCAAATCCGGCTGCTTTCAGTGTCGGGACAACTCTGGCAACTCTTCTTCCGATAGAATTTGCTTGTGCTCCTGCCAGTCAAAATTTTGGTGCAAACCATAACCAAAAGAAGGGTTGGCTCAACCTATTCTATCGTCCATTCCTGAGGGTCTCGTCCTAGGGTCAAGCATGCAGCTGATACCAACTGAAACATCCTCAATTTTCCATGACGGGAAAATCCACAGAATGATATACAACAGTCGATAATCAATTCCATACATCGAAATATAAATCTTAAAGAATACAATTAGAAGTGTTTACATTATTTATTACAACGCCACAAGGCATTTTCAAAGTATCTCTGACATCCAGAACACCTTGAGATGGCGGAAGACGATCAACTCCAACAAACTCGAGCGTAGCAACGAAACCCTCAATCATCATTCTCCTCAGTCATAAGAGCCATCAGAACCTGTGTGCCAAAGTATCAGTATGATATGTACTGGCAACTCTCACCCTATGCATTGCTTTTGTGGAACTGGATGCAAAATGGATATAATCAAGAGACCTATATATGGGCTATAGTTTCCTATGTAGCTGTAACCAAGTTTAATAATAAGTATAAGTTCATCAAGTTTTAACACCATGCCCACACACCATCCCATTCCCATCACCAATCCATCATCACCGTCTCATCATCACACTCTCACTAGGCTACAGGCCAACTCCCTCTCGGCCGTCTCAACGGTCCATGACTGGACCTATCACATCACCCACACAACCAGGGGGAGAAAAGAAGACTCATCTCACTAACTCTGATAACAGAACACAGGAAATGTCCATAGCCTACAAGTAAGCATATGTATCGATCGATCAACCAAGAACACTCTGCAGAGGTTTTACATCCCACAAGATCGCCCTCTTCAGCGTGCACACACCTAGGCGGATACCGGCTACTTGCTGTAATAGAACAATGCCACCCTACCTCTCAGTCCTGGAAAACCCCAAGTGCTTCTGGAGAGACTGAAACTGTGAAATCATGTACCGTGCCCGGTTACGCGAATCATACATCTCGAAAAGGGTGTGAGTTCATCGCCCCTACCTCCCTACACTGCTTGCCTAGTAGTAGTGGCACCGCGCTACCAAGTAGTCCAGCCGTCTCCCCATCATAGAGAGCGTGTGGTCTACAAAGGATTCCTATGATTCGGTCACCAGCTCATCAGTTCCTAGGTTTTGACCAAGTCGGAATATCTCCATCAGTGTTTCCTGTTCGGGTGCCATCACAACACCACGTGCCACCACAGCACATTCTCCCTGAGCTCTACCCCTTAGAGGCTCACACTCAGGGTTCGCCTCACATACATATACCCGCCACAGGTATCTCAAACAGGGATGTCCAGTTCACCCCACGGCAAGACTTGCTCCATAAGCTCGTCGTAGATTCCAGCTCAGTCGACTCAACCCTCACCCTCCACGCACCCAAGACACACGCAGCACTCTCTCCCAGGGTTATCCATTTCGGCACCACGTGCCTTAGTCCATATATAATAGTTTCTACCACACATCACATCAAAGATATAAAGCGTAGTAGAAGTAATAAATAGCAGCAATAATAGCGAGTGTGCGTATCAGCGGGTGAGCAGGGGTATGGTTGCATCAAGGTAGTGGCCAACAAGTAAAGTGCTAGTAAGCAATCCAATCACAGGTTATGTAACAGAAATGTAAAGCACTAGCAGGTCTAAACATTAGCCATGCGTAATGGGTTCTATGATGGTGGGTGAGATGTGGCACCTTCTGTGTAGTCATTGCTAAGCTCTTCCCTGTACTCACGGTCCTCGTCAGTCCTGTCCTCGTCCGACTCTGTAAACGAGACGTAATAGTCGCGTTAGCGACTCCTATAGAATAGCACAAATAACGAATGAACAGCAAAAAGATCCAAATGCACTCAAATATAGGCTCATGACGTAGAGCTCGATTTTAGATGAATTTACATATTTGGTTCATGATTTTTAGAGCTCGTATGAATAAGTTATGAATTTCCAAAGATTAATCTATTTCCTGAAAAAGATAAATGGCTGATTATTCTATTGGCGACACGTGTCACAATCTGGTTGGTCCATGTGGTGATTAGTGGGTCTATCTGACATGGTAACAGGCGATGACATGGCGGCTGACATCAGCACAGACAAGTGGGTCCATGCTGACGCCATCTGCTGACGTCATCATTGACCAAGTCAACAGGCAACTTTATTGGGCTGGTAATGGGCCAATAGTGGGCCATTAGTGGGCCTGACGGGCCGGATATGGGCAGGTTTGGGCCCGCCATGTGTTAGCTTCTGATTCGCCCACGTCATCTACTGGGCCGCAACTCGGCTGAGTTCACGGGTCAGTGTAGCTGACCTGTCCATGGTGGACATAACCCATTGGGTCCACATGTCAGTCACAATGTCTATGAGGTCCGAGTCCACGAATCCAAGCAGCAAGGCGTGCTGGTCCACGGGTCTGGCGCATGGTGAACATAGGTTTTGGGACCCACCGTCAGCAGCTCGGTCCACATGAACCATGTCCATTTCCACAGTGCCCGGATCTGTCTCGTCCTCAAGCTCAGCTCGGCTGCGACGGCATGGCCGACGGCGGCACTGTGGCGCGTCCAAGTGCTCGGATGAGGGTCGACCAACTCTAGCGAGTGCTTCAGCTCCGCAGCGGTGTGGCGAACACAGCGGGGTCACTATCGACGGCAATCAGCACGGCAGTGTGGCTGCGTCGACGCGCACCGTGAAGGAGGCTACAAGCACATCTCCATCCAATTGGCACTACAGCTGGACAATTGGGATCACAAGAGGGCAATATGACTCGTCGATGGCGACAAAATCCCACAGCAGCGCTCGCGCGGGTAACAACACCCACGGCGGAGCTCCGGTGGAACCATCGGTGCCGCGGCCAAGGTGAGGCAAGGGATCCGGGTCTCCATCTCTTCCATATTCAAGGTCAGGACGGCTTGGCGAAGCTCTATGGCACCATATCTCATTGAGAGGCAGCCGGAGCAGGGCATTTGGGCGGGCCGAAGCGGCGGCGCACTGGTGCACGCTCTGTGGTGGCGAGGTCATGGCACAAGGGCTCATCAGTCCCGTTTGGCTTCACGGCAGGATGCCGCAGTCCTCAGCGGAGCTCGACGGCGCATCTTCATCTCGTGAAGTGGCCGGAGTCAGCACACAGGCGGCATGGTATGGCGGCGGAGAGTATCTCGGCACGGCGGTGCTCTGGCATGAGCGGTGGGACGGCAAGGTGGTAGCTGGGGCATGTATAGGGGTCATCTTCTCCCGTTGGCAAGAGCATGGTATGCATGGCGGCTCCATCTGTGGCGGTCACAACATCCAAGGGTCAACAGAGTGGTCATAGTGGCGCCTCGCCGCGACGGGCATGTTCGCGGCGACGGCATGGTGGTCCGAGGCGGCGTTCTTCGATGCCATGATACCGAGGGCTTGGCCAGTTAGTGTGTGCTCGTGCGTTTGTGTCCAAGAGCCGGAGGCGGCTCTGGCCTATGCGCCTCTAGTGTGAGGCGCCATGGCCCTGAGAGCAGGGCGAGGTTGGAGAATAGGCATGGCGACGCTCACCGTGGTGCGGCGTGGACGATCGGGGTCCTGGCTCCAGTGCTCAAGGTTCCTTGGTGCGGAGCTTGCTCCTCCTCCATGTCCGGCAAGGTTCTTCTCCTTCAAGTCTGGTGTGGTGGCCTTCCTCTCTGTCGGCAGCTTCCTCCTCTCCTCCTTTCCTTCCTTCCTTTGCTCGGTGTGGCGTCGCAGCGCAGAATGAGCGGTGGCAACATCGTAGTTGTACGGTGCAGCTCCATCTTGGCGAGGACGGGTGGTGGCGCGAAGCTACTCCGGCGATCTCTGCTTCTCCTTCTCCCTCCTCTTCCCTTCTACTTGCTCTCTTCTCTTCTCTCTTGGCTCTATGTGGTAGGTGGAAGGCAAAACCCCAGCGGCGGCGCAGGGAGTAGGGAAGGCTAGGGCTTGGGGCTCCAGGATCAGGGCTTTTTATAGGTGGCAGCCTCCATGGTTAAGCAGTGAACGGTCAGTGATCAAAAGGACTTGATCAAGTGGCCACAGGCGTCCGAGGGCTAGGGTTCCAGAGTGGTTAGGTCACCTGCTCAGGTTAGCGAACTGGGGTTTGATTACCATGGTCAGAAAGGGGGATCCAGCGGGAGACAAAGTCAGGGTGGTGGCAAGGTCTTGGCGGAGCGCGAGTGCGCGTTCATGCGATTCGCTTGACGATGTTGGGTCCTTGTCGCTCCAGGTGGCGTCTTCGAGTGCGTCGATACGGCTGAGGTGTGGATCGGACGGAGGGGGAGGATAGCGTGGCGCGGACGCGGCTCTGCCCTCATGGCAAAAGCAGGGGAGATTGGGGAGACCGTGAGGGAGCTCATGACATGCGGGGCCCGGTCGTCGGCGACACAAGGAGAGGGGACAGGATCACGTGTTGGTGGGCTCTGGTCAAGCGGGCCGGTATGGGCCGGTTCATCCATTTCGCTAAACAGGCTGAGAAAGGAAAAGGGAGAGGAATGGTCCACGGGCCGGCTTGTTGTGCTAACTAGGCCAATTCTGCTGGTCGGGCCGAGAGAAAAGAAAGGAGAGGGAGAAGGGTAAGGCAGGCCGGGCCAGTTGGTTTGGGCCAAAATGGCCTTGTCATTTCCTTTCTTTTTCTTTTCTCTTTTTAATTTCTATTTTGGTTATATAGTACATGTGTATGTATGTATTATGATTTGTACCAATGGTACAACATTTCATGGTGGTCATAGATGGTCATAGGATATGTTGGGGCATTATTCCCATAATATTATATTTATTTAATATATAAATTAATAAATATATTTATGTGTATGTGTTGAATTGAAATAAACAATACAAAAATCCAATGAAATCCAAATCAAGAACATTAATAATAAATAAGTGTGATTACTTGATTATGGAACTTAATTACATGTGAGATGTTTATGATGCAAGTGTGGTTCTTAAGCACAAACTATCACATGATATATATATATTTATAGGAGTAATGCTTAGTGACCTAGCATGGGTCTCACTAGTCATGATCTAGGGTGATTTACCATATGTCACTCATCCTTACACAGGGTATTTGGGAGTTCAAGTCACATAGAAGGTTCATGTCCTATGCTTTAGATAATCCCTTTGTTGGAGTATCTAGGCATAATATGACTCCTGGGGTTTGCACTAGACGCTCTAGTTAGGCTAGCTAGGTAGTTAGGTTATGAGTTGCCAACTAGGTTTTTAGTTTACTAATCATGTCCACTATATGTATGGTGTTGTAGCGGTCCACTAGGTTATATGTCTAGGGTTGGGTAACTTGGCATATTAAGTATGTTGCTAACACTATAGTGGACTAGAGGGTGGTCTATATATTAGAGTAGCTAGGTAGCTAATCAACCTAGTGTGGGTAGCCTCTACTACTATGGCTTAGGGTTAAGGGTTAACATCCCATACGTGGGGTCATGATCATAGGTCTAAGTTACCATGTTTGGGGTTGGTGTGTTTCTGCTGGCCTCCGACTAGCTATGGTCAACAGTTAGTTGACTGTAGGGTTTATAATATGGGTATGTGTATATACATATTATACCTTGGTGACATTGCTACTAATTCTAGTATAGGTCCATTATGGTTTAGGTTCATGATCTAGGGGCTATAGCTATGGCATATCATAGTTAGGGGTTGGTCTTGGGTTTAATTAGTAAGTGTATGAAACAATTATAGGGGCTTATCCATAGGTAATATAAAAGAATGCATTGTTATGCAAGGTCGTGACATTAGGATACAGGTTCAACTTAGGGTCCTAATCACATGTGGCTTAAAGGGGTGTTAAGACACATGTGATGGTAGTGATTAGCAACTAATCATGAGTGCTATTGTTGCAAAGGTAGGGTTCTCTACATGACCAGCAACAAACATGGGTTTATTTAGAAAAAATTTTGTAGTTGAGAATTTTTGTGTTTGGTGAATTTTTCGGGTTGTTACAACGGCGGTGCCACGCGCACCAGGACGGCTGGCAATATCAAGCCAATCGCCTCGAACTCCAAGTTAGACGAAGGAGATCTCAAGAGAACGAGGCCCACCAACGTTCGGAGTCTTTCATTCGTCCAACACAATGCACTCTTGTTGAAACTGGTGGCGCCGAACTGAGTCTCTGACAATCGTGCTGTGCTGTCATCAGTTCGAGTCGTGACCCGTGACGTCGATATTGTGGTGCTCATTGATCGAAACTTTGTGGTTTCTTTATTGCTTGATAGTGTCCCACGGTGTATTTTTATTCATTAGATGTTACATATTGTATTTATTAGATAATGGATGATTCATTTATTAGATAACAAATATTCATTGTCTTTTTCTTGTAGTGTGTTTTACCCCATTGGCATTGTCTAACCTATTTTCGTAGTGTATTTTACCCTTTTGGCACAAACCGGCTCTTTTGACTCCGAAACGGATTCGGATCACCACACAAGTGGGACATGGACACTGAAGAGGTTGCCTTCAACCTATAACATAGCAAGAGACGCGGCATAACCAGCCAAACCAATCTAGAGATCAATATATCCGATGTAGAGCTCGTTCTCGGACGGAAAATCTCCCGAACCACTTCCAGAAGGATTCATCAAGGAGAAGCATGTGGAGGATGTCCTAGAACCAGTAAGGCCGCCTAGGATAACAACAAATCTCATGGAGAGAATTGCCGAACGGCAAGAGGGATGGAGAGAGGGGAATTAGGGTAAAGGAGTTGGTAGTTGTGTGTTGTTTCGATTGGTGGATGGGAACTCAATCGGTCATGAAATCCTCTCATATATATAGAGAGGGGGATGATCTTATCCCAATAAAAACCTTTCTAACCCTTACTTCCCAAGTTTCCTATGAGTTTGGAACAACCTGGATCGGAATCCAAAATTTAGATTCGATCAGGCCTATCGCACTACCAGTTTGGGTTGGTAGTACCGACATCTAGGTTCTCACAAGGTCTTCTCCATCTATTGGTAGTACCAACATGCTGGTCCTCGACAGGTCTTCGCCAACTATCAGTAGTACAGGTTTGGGTCAGTAATACCAATGTAGATGCATTTTCATGGAAGCATAACTCTTTCATCCACACTCTGAATTGAATGTTCCATATTTTTTTTACCATCTCGATGAGAGGAACGAAATGGTGAAGTTTGTTTCATATTTTGAAAACTTCACAAAATTAACAATTTTGTTGTCAACTGGCTCCAAATAGTTCCAAGAGTTTGTGGAGAAGTTGTGCCAAACATTGCCTTATTAGTTTCGTATAGTTTATAGTTATCAATTAACTTTATAAAAATAATTATACTATCTCGGAAACATACTCCATCTAAATGAAGAACACAGTTACAACATGTGTTACTACTCAGCTATAACTTTGTGTAATTTGTAGTTCTAAATTTGAGACACAATTCACTTATTCACTACTCCCTTTGTTCTAAAATAGGTAGTTCTTGCTTCCTGGTGAGTCATACAATTTTGAATTCAACCAAAATAAATATATGCAACAAAATATTAATATTTGTAGGATATAATTACTATCATTAAATAGATTGTTGAATCTATTTCATAATAAACTTATTTAGAACTATAAATGTTGATAATATTTCTTACGAACCTAGACAAATTAAAAATTCTTTTACACTTTTTTGGGATAGAGGGATTACTGCCAACTTATTCGCTAGTTGGACACACATTTGAGACGCCCTCCATCATCACAGTTCACACATTGTGGGATCCATGTTTCCATCGATCGCGTGTCACCATCACGCACACGATCATACCAGATCAAAGGAGACGACAACATTTAATGTGAGATAAATTTGACACATGATCCAGTTTGTAGTTATAAATTTGATACATATTTTTCTCTTATTCACTACTCAGTTACTTGTTCACTAGCTGGAGACACATTGGAGACGCCCTCCATCATCATCATAGTTCACACATCACATCCTTGTTTCCATTGATCGTGTGTCACACGACCGTAAAAGATCAAAGAACCAGACGACGACATCTAACATCTAATGAGACAAATTTTCTCTTATTCACTACTCAGTTGTTTGTTCACTAGCTTGAGACACGGTGGAAATGTCATCACAGTTCATACATTCGATCCATGTTTTCATCAATCATGTGTCACCGTCACAAACACGACCATATCAAGAACGAGAGGATAACATCAAATCTGTTCACGGCTTGGTGTAGATGGCGACGTTCTTCCAGCGCGACTCCATCTGGTACGATGATATGGGGTGTGGCTGCTTGTACACGCCGAACTTGAAGTAGTGATCCTTCCCACCTTGGCCAGGGGCTTCTAGCTTTTTCTCACCGTCAATGAACACAGTGACGTTCGCTGCGGCGACGTCATGGATGACGTTAAGCCGGAACCACCTGTCATAGACACGGTCCACCTTGCTCAGCTGATAGTAGTAGGTGAGCTGGCCGTCATAGATGCGGAGCATCAGCGTTGTGGCGTGCGTCGCCGCACCGAATATCTGCATCACCGACACACCCGACGTGCCGTTGGGCACGAACATGTCGCCCTCAAACTGCCACACCCTGGAGTTGTATATCTTTTGCAGAAGCGGAGTTAGTTTGGGAATAAGAAGACCTGGAATGGTCGAGAACAAGCACTACAGGAAACTGGAATTGCCTTGGCGGCCGAAAATTTCCTTGGAGGCCAAAATCAAACCGCCAAGGAAATGACAGTTTCCTTGGCGGTGCAACTCCACACTCAAGAAAACGTATTTTCCTTGGAGGTTTAATTAAACCGCCAAGGAATATGAGTGTTTCCATGGCGGTTTCTAGTAACCTCCAAGGAAATGACTCATTTCCTTGAGTGGAATCGTCAACATCAAGGAAACTACTATTTGCTTGGGTGTTATTCTTAACCGCCAAGAAAAATACTCATTTCTTTGGGGGTTATTGAATTTTCTTGGAGGTCGGCACCCAAGGAAATGCTTATAAGTATTTTGATGTCTCGACAAAAAAATTAATAATATCTTAAAAGTGTCTAAAAATCCTAAAATTTAGCATGAGACCATAACATAGTTATATAATAGTGTCATAAATTTTCCAAATCATATTAACAATGTATAGTGCCACTTTGCTTAAAATTTTCACAACTAGATACACCTCTTACATAGTTACATAACTATGTGAGGGATAATATCCATTTGCTAACAATGTATAATGGCACGTTGTTCAAATCTTTTGATTTTTTTATACAAAGATTATACATCCAATCCATGTTGTCATGCAAGTTTGTAGAATTTTCTAGCAAAGTTTAGATATTATTATATTTTATGTTATGATAGTTTGGAGATAGAACTATGAATTATCTCTAGCAAACAAATGCACTTTTTAGTTAACTCCAATATAATGGCTTCAATGAAATGTATGATCCAAAGTATATTTTTACGAATTTTTTGAATCTAACTGGAGCTATAGGCAGTTCAATTCCGAATTACTTTTAATAAGTACATAGAAATTCTTTTAAACTATAGAAAATAGTAAATCTATTTGAAAATTTATGAAGCTCCTACACAACAACATATATATAGGTTGGTGCTTGTAAAAAAAGTTTCTTATTATACAGACATTTCTAGGTTGATTCACATCATGCAGTCTCTATTTTTTTGATAATAGAAAAAAACAAATAATAAATTATTATTAGACAAGTAAAGGGAAAAGAAATTTCGTAGTTGGGCCCAACTTAGTCCAGCTTAGCCAGCCCAACTTAGCCCCATATAAGAGCAGATTCGCTTTTCACCGTTGGATCAACCTCGAACGGTAGATCCCCAACCCGCCCACCCCAATCCCCCGAACCCTATCCGCACCGCACGCAGCTCTCCCTGTCCCGTGAGCATACGCTCCCGCACCGAGTCATTCACGCGCACACCGCCGCCACCGCCGTCGCCGCCCCCATGCCTCCCCTCGGTGAGTGGACGCCGCTGGTGCGGCGCTCGACATGGCGCCATTCCTCTGCCCCACGCACGCTCCCAACGCCACCCCTCCGTGGAAGGACGCCGCCGGCCGGTTCCGACAGCACGCTGCCGCTGCGGCTGTCTACTCTTCCCTTGCTGCTGTGCTTCACCAGTGATGATGAGCACACCCACCAGGTATGTGCGCCCCTTCTCTTCCGTTGCTGTCGTATGAAAAGCAGCGCACGGACCGTAACTTCTATTCGGCTATTCGCATCCAGATCTGATTTAATTGTGTAGTGAGCTCGGAGAGGCACTACACAGGCATCAGCGCCCCTCGACCACGCTGCGGCGTGGCCTCCAGTCCACTCCTCGTCAGTTGCCGGCTCAGCCGGCCGACGGCAGGCTGCACACAGCAGCAGCTAGCGCCACGCCCAGGATGCAGAGGCAGAGCAGTTCCAGCGATGCGCGCATACGCAGAGGCAAAGCATTGTTCAGGTTTCCCCTCCGCCTTCTTTTTTACTCTTCCTGTTTTATATTGTTTTTATTTCCCCATAAAGCAACGACTTGTGAGATTCTGTTTCCTACCACATTCTAGGAGCCACCGGTTACCCACTACTTATAATTGCAACAATAGGTATAAAGATGACATGGAAGTATCCTTAATCAATAACTTGTAGATCTGATTTCTTCATACACATCTTTTCCTAAATTCCTTTCTTTTTTAGTTTAATTTATGGATGCCACATAGATAGAGAAGAGTTAATCAATGGCAATGCATTATTGTTTTTATATATGTTCTTACAGATGCTATCGTAGCATTGAATCCATAGTTACTCATGATGCTATTTTTTCTCCCACAAGTTCTGTTAACTCTGTCATTTTCTATGCTTCTGCGATGCAACATATCATTATATCATATTTTTACCTGGTTATAAGATAATGTTGCAACCAAATATGATTCTCATTGTTGCCTTTGCTACTGCAGGCCACAATAGTGAAAACAATTTGGCCAAAAAAGTTAAGGGATACAGAAATTTATTTGTGGAAAAACGACAAGGACTGGGACACTACGGGCAGTGGTCGTGTATGTTCTGACTAACAGGGAAGAAGCAAGCTTGAGGCATCAAGTACTAGGTAGCTTTAAGTTTCATTCTTCTAAGTAGTGTTTATGGTTATCCATTTTAGCTTGCAAACTACTATACAAATTTGGATGAATTTGTGGGTTATTGGTTCAGTCTATGAGTAGCAGTAATTTCTCAAATTTACAGAATTGTTGTGCTTGAGTGCTATTTGTTAATTTCTATACATTTTTAGCCTCATGGCTGTGACTTAACAAGCTCCCACCCAGTTTGCATTAAATATTTGATTTGGGACTATTGATTTCTCTTGTCTCAGTTTATCTCTTTCACTATGCTGTTAAAGGAGACAAGGACCTGCTGCACAAGTGCATGCCAATTTTGACCTGAGCTTATGTGGTGTCTTTTTGATGGCTAGGTCTATCGCCATGGGTTACCTGCAGTGGGAGCCAGGGCTTAGTAGCAAGTCCATCGTGCTGCATTTCAACACCAAAGCCAGTAGCTGGTCTCCAGAAGTGAGTTGTACCATTTGGCTGTGCTTCATGCATCTATTGACGACTTTTGAGTGGTTTCGGCAAGTGAGTTGTACCAGCTGGTCACCTTTTGTCATGCATCATACCTTGAATAGACTGACTTGTGTGTTATGATGTATGGACCTCATGTAAGGATGAATGATAAATGCAATTGTAATATTCATATGGTGTGTCAATTGAATATAGTCACTAGAATCTATTACCCCTAAGAATTACCAAAGGGAATCGTCCACCCGTGGTTTCACCTCGCCCCGGTGAAAGTCCGCCCGGCCTCCCACGCACACTCGCGAGTCGCGACCCCAATAAAAAAAAATGTCTCTCCCCGCCCACCCTTGCCCCTACCCGGCTGGTTCCACCCGGCTACCCCCGCACCGGCCACATCGCCGCCGCCGCGGTACTGCTCCCGGCCACCTCGCACCAGCACCCGCCATCGTGTGCTTCAAGAATTCGGAACTGCGCGTCGCCGCCACGTCTCGCCGCCGCTCGCCCTCGACCTCGGCCGGAATCCTAGGGCCCGGCGCCATCGCCCGGCGACGAGCGGCCGCAGCCTGGCGAGCAGCAGCAGAAAGATCTAGGCGCAGCAGTCGGAGGAGGCCTCATGCCGCTCTGCATCTTCACGGCGGACCCCCAACTCCATCGCTCCCTGTTGATACCAGGTGTGCCAACCGCTTCTCTTCCCTGATGTTGAAATTGATGTTCTTATCATGTGGCAGCAGCCAGCAGCAGCTCGATTCTCTTGGTGTCCTCCACCGCCGTCCGCAGCCCCACGCGCGTGCCCTGCCCCAGCAGCACGTGAGCGACGCCGGACCGTGGGAATCGGCCGGAGCCCTAGGGCCTGCTCAGCCTCGATCCTTCGCCGGCGAGGATCCGTCGCATCGTGTCGAGCACTCAGCCGGTGCTTGTTCCTCCCGCTCAGCCCAGCGATGCTGGACGGAAGGGCCCTTGTGGTACGCAAGTTGTTTGCAGTGAGGAGTACGCGAGTTGTTTGCAGTGAGTCCCCTCCACCCGCGAGCGGTGCCTGTAGAGCACCGGTGCAGGTCGGCAGGTGCTGTGCGCCCAATTGCCGTGCTCTTCATCTGCTTGCTTCAGAGTCCGATTTCTCCTGCTGGTCCCCTCCCTCGCTGCAGCTTTCTTTTCCTGTTTGCTGGTCAGCGGTGCACAGATTATAGCTGCTACATATAGCTGTCCAGTCCTCCATCCAGTAGCAAATAGAATCGAGATGCACAGTAGGCAGCAGCTTCTCTGCTCGGCAATTGCTTGCAGCAGCTTGAATTGATTTCATTGGATTTGCTCTTATTCGAGTAGAGTTCGCCTTCTGTTTTTACATTGCGTTGTCAATGTTCTTTGACAGCACCAAATCATCCTCTGCTCTTTCTCTTTGTGCCAACGACAGAGCAGGCAGTTTATCGAGCCTTGAATTATCTGGTCAGGCAGCAGCAGCACCTAGCTCGGCAACAATAATTCATCCTGATGCAGGAACTTGGCAAGAAGCAAGCAGCAGTACAGTGAGCATACTTTGGCAATCAGGTAAGGAGGAAAGCGGTGCGTGCGTCTTCACTGTCAAATGTCTGCCCTTAACTAAATTGATTTATGGCCTGCGTTTGTTAAATATCTTCAGATAGGGCATATGTAAATATAAACTGAATAAATTTACCTAATAGCAAACCATATGTTACCTTGGCTACACAGGATACAATTTTAACCTCTGTCATCGGCACTGACCTCTACTCTGAACTTTATTTCCAAGCAAAATGTAGGAAAAAACAATTGTGCCCTGTTCTAAGAAATAACAGGTATAGACCATTTTTCTTGTTCATTGTGTAGAGTGAATCAAGTACGTCCAATTATTTAATTTCTAAAACATTTTTAGGAACATAATCATCTATGGTGGAAACATAGATTAGAAAGACAAAATAAAGGGAAAGTCAACTGAGGGAAGGTGTAGGGTACACTTAATACATTTATGTATAACTATAGCCTTTCAGATGCTCTGATAAACGATTTTCTGAACCCGGTCATCAAAACACACATCTGAATTCGGAGCTCTAAAAATGATACATTATCTTTCCCCAGTCATAAAGCACATGAACTGACATAAACCCGTAAACATGAACTGAGCTAACATATCTGCATTGTTTACAATCTAATGACTGTAACTTCCATGTACCAGGAAACAATTCTGCGTGTTCACTGCCTCCAATTAAAACTGTTGTGAATTTTGTCTTTCATATGTCGAGGGTGACTATTGTGTGATTAGTTCTCTCCTGAACATATGCTACCTTGAAGGTGATACTTTTCACTTACCTTTTGGATTGACATTTTTCAGGTGTTGGCAATCAGTGAGTCATCAAAACATTTTTTTTCTTTTGTGGAAAAAGCAAATTGTTTCCTGATTGCCATGGAGCAGTAAACAATTAGTTCAGTTTGGTAGTGTTTGAGTTCTGACTTTGTGATTTCAGGTGTACATGAGGGCTGACAACAACAAAGTATGGAAACACTCCCAAAACTGATGTAAGTTCAGTTTGTATCCTGTCCTATTCATGTGGAAATTCAAAGCCCCCTAACATGTTAAAATTGTGATCCTGAATTCAAATTTTAACAACATCCCCAGAGTGTCACCTCATCACTTTTCAGAAGTTGGGATTTCTCAACAATTCTTGCTAATCGTTGTGAATCTATGTATTGCATATAATTTGCATCAATAGAAAATAAATATTCAGTTAAGCTCATAGAATATTTAAAATGCATGGATTCTAATTGCAGTATACTGTTTTCATCATTTCTCACACATAGATCACACAATGAGCTGATAAGGAATTTGGAAGCTGCACGATGGCCTTTTGCCCACAGTGAGGAGTACTGCACTGTATTGTGCCTGAAAATATAGAAGCCTGTAACTGTTGCCAAGTTAAGAAAATTGTTGGACGAAAGAATCCAGTGGAGGGATTCTTACATGCCACAAGATATTGTGCAGCTGCTAGCTTTGGCTGCTGATCTCCAATAAAACAGAGCTCTGGGTACCTACTGCCTGTGGAAAGCTCTGATAACCACCCCAATAACAGTGAGCCGTTATTCACTTTTGAACATGGAATTCAACCTATTTTGATTGTTTGTTGTTTGTGGTCAGCTAGAAATTCTAAGTTTGTATCTAAAGTTTGAGACTTGAGTGGCTTAGTGATTGGCCAAATTAGTTCTTTTATGGTTTTTCTTCCGAGCTATGAAGACCAAGATATATGTGATTTTTTCTGTAATGTTGTTTTTTTGTTTCCGATCTCTATAGCATGTTTCAGTGTAATTAATATTTTCGCATGCTAATTCTATCAACTACTAGCACTGTAAACCTTACTACTAATGCTAATATATGAAAAGGCCAACACACCTGTCAATAAGAAGTTCATCTGCCGAGAGATTTGCATTGACCACTTTTTAAATATTTGTACACTGAAAATACATTATTTGCATTCAGAAAGGAGCTCTTCCACCATATCTACCTGATAGTGAGCAGACACGATAGGCTACAGTTACTGCTTCATCTTTACTGCCTCTTGCATTCACTCTTAAGTAGGCTATTATATTTCATGGCATGCAGATTCTTAGTAATACTACTATAATGATATATGTCCTATGTAGCTAATAGAAGTTATTGTTGTTACCTGAATTAGTACGTAGAATATGTATGACATGTGCTTCTGAATATGTATTACCTGTTGACCGCTTATGTTTTACTCAAAATTGCTCAGTATCTGCACCATCAAATGTCTGTCCTAAATTTGATTGCTTTATGGCCTGCACTGTCATATTAGCTTTCATCAGGACCAAAAAAACAAAATGAAACTAAGAACAAATGCTGGCACACACGTATTCAGCTCAACTTTCTCAGGTGCACAAGAGCATATACATGTAACCGCCAATCGATTGGAATCGATGCTTTTGGTTGATCTCGGATTGTTTGTTTATGCACATGTCTATATTGAGACTAAAAGGATTCTTACCCAATTAGTTGAGACTTAGATGCACAATTAATATTTTTTTCAGAGATGGTACGTTCAGAACTATGGAGTATGGACTTTGTTGTAAATTTGGTTTGTTGAATTTGCAGGTAATTAAATCTATGTAGCTCGCCACGACATGCAAGATTATGTTCAGACAATGCATGGATTGTAGCGTTGAAGATGGGATGGGGGTGGAGAGTGGGAGCTAGAGGGGAAATGAAAGAGAATATATATATATATATATATATATGTATATATATATATATGTATATATATATATGTATATATATGTATATATATATATATATATATATATATATATATGTATATATGTATATATGTATATATGTATATATATATATATATATATATATATATATATATGTATATATATATATGTATATATATATATATATATATATATATATATATATATATATATATATATATATATATATATATATATATATATACACCCCAATAAAAAAAAATGTCTCTCCCCGCCCACCCTTGCCCCTACCCGGCTGGTTCCACCCGGCTACCCCCGCAACGGCCACATCGCCGCGCCGTCGCGGTACTGCTCCCCGGCCACCTCACACCAGCACCCGCCATCGTGTGCTTCAAGGATTCGGAACTGCGCGTCGCCGCCACGTCTGCCGCCGCTCAGCCTCAGACCTCGGCCGGAATCCTAGGGCCCGGCGCCATCGCCGGCGACGAGCGGCCGCAGCCTGGCGAGCAGCAGCAGAAAGATCTAGGCGCAGCAGTCGGAGGAGGCCTCATGCCACTCTGCATCTTCACGGCGGACCCCCAACTCCATCGCTCCCTGTTGATACCAGGTGTGCCAACCGCTTCTCTTCCCTGATGTTGAAATTGATGTTCTTATCATGTGGCAGCAGCCAGCAGCAGCTCGATTCTCTTGGTGTCCTCCACCGCCGCGCAGCCCCACGCGCGTGCCCTGCCCCAGCAGCACGTGAGCGACGCCGGACCGTGGGAATCGGCCGGAGCCCTAGGGCCTGCTCAGCCTCGATCCTTCGCCGGCGAGGATCCGTCACATCGTGTCGAGCACTCAGCCGGTGCTTGTTCCTCCCGCTCAGCCCAGCGATGCTGGACGGAAGGGCCCTTGTGGTACGCAAGTTGTTTGCAGTGAGGAGTACGCGAGTTGTTTGCAGTGAGTCCCCTCCACCCGCGAGCGGTGCCTGTAGAGCACCGGTGTAGGTCGGCAGGTGCTGTGCGCCCAATTGCCGTGCTCTTCATCTGCTTGGTTCAGAGTCCGATTTCTCCTGCTGGTCCCCTCCCTCGCTGCAGCTTTCTTTTCCTGTTTGCTGGTCAGCGGTGCACAGATTATAGCTGCTACATATAGCTGTCCAGTCCTCCATCCAGTAGCAAATAGAATCGAGATGCACAGTAGGCAGCAGCTTCTCTGCTCGGCAATTGCTTGCAGCAGCTTGAATTGATTTCATTGGATTTGCTCTTATTCGAGTAGAGTTCGCCTTCTGTTTTTACATTGCGTTGTCAATGTTCTTTGACAGCACCAAATCATCCTCTGCTCTTTCTCTTTGTGCCAACGACAGAGCAGGCAGTTTATCGAGCCTTGAATTATCTGGTCAGGCAGCAGCAGCACCTAGCTCGGCAACAATAATTCATCCTGATGCAGGAACTTGGCAAGAAGCAAGCAGCAGTACAGTGAGCATACTTTGGCAATCAGGTAAGGAGGAAAGCGGTGCGTGCGTCTTCACTGTCAAATGTCTGCCCTTAACTAAATTGATTTATGGCCTGCGTTTGTTAAATATCTTCAGATAGGGCATATGTAAATATAAACTGAATAAATTTACCTAATAGCAAACCATATGTTACCTTGGCTACACAGGATACAATTTTAACCTCTGTCATCGGCACTGACCTCTACTCTGAACTTTATTTCCAAGCAAAATGTAGGAAAAACAATTGTGCCCTGTTCTAAGAAATAACAGGTATAGACCATTTTTCTTGTTCATTGTGTAGAGTGAATCAAGTACGTCCAATTATTTAATTTCTAAAACATTTTTAGGAACATAATCATCTATGGTGGAAACATAGATTAGAAAGACAAAATAAAGGGAAAGTCAACTGAGGGAAGGTGTAGGGTACACTTAATACATTTATGTATAACTATAGCCTTTCAGATGCTCTGATAAACGATTTTCTGAACCCGGTCATCAAAACACACATCTGAATTCGGAGCTCTAAAAATGATACATTATCTTTCCCCAGTCATAAAGCACATGAACTGACATAAACCCGTAAACATGAACTGAGCTAACATATCTGCATTGTTTACAATCTAATGACTGTAACTTCCATGTACCAGGAAACAATTCTGCGTGTTCACTGCCTCCAATTAAAACTGTTGTGAATTTTGTCTTTCATATGTCGAGGGTGACTATTGTGTGATTAGTTCTCTCCTGAACATATGCTACCTTGAAGGTGATACTTTTCACTTACCTTTTGGATTGACATTTTTCAGGTGTTGGCAATCAGTGAGTCATCAAAACATTTTTTTTCTTTTGTGGAAAAAGCAAATTGTTTCCTGATTGCCATGGAGCAGTAAACAATTAGTTCAGTTTGGCAGCGTTTGAGTTCTGACTTTGTGATTTCAGGTGTACATGAGGGCTGACAACAACAAAGTATGGAAACACTCCCAAAACTGATGTAAGTTCAGTTTGTATCCTGTCCTATTCATGTGGAAATTCAAAGCCCCCTAACATGTTAAAATTGTGATCCTGAATTCAAATTTTAACAACATCCCCAGAGTGTCACCTCATCACTTTTCAGAAGTTGGGATTTCTCAACAATTCTTGCTAATCGTTGTGAATCTATGTATTGCATATAATTTGCATCAATAGAAAATAAATATTCAGTTAAGCTCATAGAATATTTAAAATGCATGGATTCTAATTGCAGTATACTGTTTTCATCATTTCTCACACATAGATCACACAATGAGCTGATAAGGAATTTGGAAGCTGCACGATGGCCTTTTGCCCACAGTGAGGAGTACTGCACTGTATTGTGCCTGAAAATATAGAAGCCTGTAACTGTTGCCAAGTTAAGAAAATTGTTGGACGAAAGAATCCAGTGGAGGGATTCTTACATGCCACAAGATATTGTGCAGCTGCTAGCTTTGGCTGCTGATCTCCAATAAAACAGAGCTCTGGGTACCTACTGCCTGTGGAAAGCTCTGATAGACCACCCCAATAACAGTGAGCCGTTATTCACTTTTGAACATGGAATTCAACCTATTTTGATTGTTTGTTGTTTGTGGTCAGCTAGAAATTCTAAGTTTGTATCTAAAGTTTGAGACTTGAGTGGCTTAGTGATTGGCCAAATTAGTTCTTTTATGGTTTTTCTTCCGAGCTATGAAGACCAAGATATATGTGATTTTTTCTGCAATGTTGTTTTTTTGTTTCCGATCTCTATAGCATGTTTCAGTGTAATTAATATTTTCGCATGCTAATTCTATCAACTACTAGCACTGTAAACCTTACTACTAATGCCAATATATGAAAAGGCCAACACACCTGTCAATAAGAAGTTCATCTGCCGAGAGATTTGCATTGACCACTTTTTAAATATTTGTACACTGAAAATACATTATTTGCATTCAGAAAGGAGCTACAGTTACTGCTTCATCTTTACTGCCTCTTGCATTCACTCTTAAGTAGGCTATTATATTTCATGGCATGCAGATTCTTAGTAATACTACTATAATGATATATGTCCTATGTAGCTAATAGAAGTTATTGTTGTTACCTGAATTAGTACATAGAATATGTATGACATGTGCTTCTGAATATGTATTACCTGTTGACCGCTTATGTTTTACTCAAAATTGCTCAGTATCTGCACCATCAAATGTCTGTCCTAAATTTGATTGCTTTATGGCCTGCACTGTCATATTAGCTTTCATCAGGACCAAAAACAAAATGAAACTAAGAACAAATGCTGGCACACACGTATTCAGCTCAACTTTCTCAGGTGCACAAGAGCATATACATGTAACCGCCAATCGATTGGAATCGATGCTTTTGGTTGATCACGGATTGTTTGTTTATGCACATGTCTATATTGAGACTAAAAGGATTCTTACCCAATTAGTTGAGACTTAGATGCACAATTAATATTTTTTTCAGAGATGGTACGTTCAGAACTATGGAGTATGGACTTTGTTGTAAATTTGGTTTGTTGAATTTGCAGGTAATTAAATCTATGTAGCTCGCCACGACATGCAAGATTATGTTCAGACAATGCATGGATTGTAGCGTTGAAGATGGGGGTGGAGAGTGGGAGCTAGAGGGGAAATGAAAGAGAATATATATATATATATATATATATATATATATATATAAACAAGTTTTGCCACCAACTTTGAAAGTAGAATCACAGTAATTTGCACTCTGAACAAATAGAAGCAGTCTGAACGAATTTTGGAACATTGTTTGCTTGAGAACCATCTGTTTTCCAATACAAGGTAGATTAGTACTAGCACTAATAGTGAAATTGGTCTTGTGCTATGGTTGTGTGATATGTCCCGTTCAGATCATCATGTATGCTTTCATATTTAACATTTATCTTGTGACGTGGTTTATGCATGTTTTGATCATCGTCTAAGCTTTGTGTGATATGTCCACAGGTGTGGCTTCACAACTATACTTCACAACCGTATAGTTTCAGTCAGATGTTTAATATAACCTTCTTGATATGAATTTTTTTGTTTTTTTTTTTTTTTGACAACTGCAAACTTATATTATATTAAGCAACCAGTTTACACAAAAGTCCTCGAAAGAGGACCGAATTACAGCATGGTCCGAGGACCGGATAAGAGCAGGTACAAGAACAACGGCGACGACGGAGACGAGCTCGCCGGCGGAGGGCCGTAGGGGCGCCAGTGGCGCATACACCCGGGTGGAGGACCGCGCCATGCGTCGGTTGGAGATGGGGCGACGGAGCCGTTGGTGAAGAACGTTCCAGGCGACCGAAGGATCGATGTATTGCCGTCGCTGGAGTTAGGTGATGAAGCTCACTATCGAGTCCCCGGTGGAGTCGAGGTCGTCGGGCGACGCGCTTGAAGAGCTGCTGCGGTGGAAGCCGGTTGTGCGGATTGAAGGCCGCATATAGTTGATGGAGGCGGTGGCGAGACGTACGGTGGATGAGAGGCGAGATCGAGGAAGCGCGGATCTTGGCGGCGGTGCAAGGAATGGAAAGCGGAGGTGGAGGAGTGGAGATCCGAGCTGGTGAGGCGGAATCACTTTATTGGAATATACCTTGGCTTGGCCGGCGACGGCGAAGACCACCGCGACGACGATGGCGACGGAGATGGCGACGGCCACCAGGAAGTTCATGCGAGATTAAAAGGGATTTTATAAGGGGAAGGAGAGAGGGTAAAACGGGAAGGAGGAGCGGGGCCGACCCACCTCGCTACCGCCGGCGAGGACGCCGGAGGCGGGGCCGGCGCGGAGGATGGCGGCGGAGGCTAGAAGGGGAAAAGTTGGGTACGGTACTACGAAGAGCAGCTTTCTACTCGCTTCACGAGAGCGTCTGTTCAGATCGACCATATTTGGCCTCTTGATATGAATTTGAATCTGTCCGTGAGACTTTTTAACCATAGTGCATCGTAGATGTTAAAACCCATAGCAACGCACGGGCAATAACCTAGTGGAGAGAAATGGAGAATGCGATGCGAGGCGATGGTTGGACCACGGAGTGATTCTGTGGAGCGATCTCGGTGGGCTGTGTCTAGGTAGCCCACGGACTAGACGAAAGCATCAAATTGGGCTTGCAAAAGGGGACGTAAGCCCTCATCGTCGATACTCGATAGAGAGGGAGAAAAAATCGCAAATTGCAGTAAAAATCAAAGCGCCTCCTAAAAAAAAAAGTAAAAATCAAAGCCATGGGATGTGATGGACTTGCCATCTGACTAGAAAACTTGGCGCGCGGCATTGCCACGCCATGTTTGATATGCCATTTCTTGTATGAACAGTGCGGCTGTGAGACGAACAATACATGAATAATGCTTGTGAAAGCGACGTGCAGAGTGGTTTAAGACGTCCGATCACGATCCAATGACCGAGGTTTTGCGGCGGCGTGGCCACTCTCACCGCGGCAAAACACAAATGAGAGGAATTTGGAAATTATTTTTCCACTTTTTGATGATGAAGGGGTATCACCCCAAAATTAGGGGGAAAAAATTGAACATGTAGGGTTTCATTCTAGAAGTCTTTTGGTTGAAGAATTATGGGATTCGAGTTAGGTTAGATGAGATATGAACTTTTAAAATTTGTCGACAAAACACGAATGAGAGGAAATTAAGAATTGTTCTTGTTTTTTGGATGATGAAGAGGGGGCGAAAATTAGGGAAAATATTTTGAATATGTGGGGTTTATTTTAGAATATCTTTTTGTGCAAGAACTACGCAATTCGAAGTTAGGATGGGTGAGATATAAATTTTCTAAGTTTATCGATAAACTGAATGTGAGGAATATGAAAAATATTTTGGATTTTTTTTTGGATGATGAAGAAGGAGTGAAAAATATTTGGGTAGGTTTTAGAGTGGTTCATGTTTTTTTTTTGAAAATTTGCTAGAAAGAGAAAGAGCTTATTTTTGGTACGTCTCTCGTGTGTGTGGGGGGGGAATTTCTTTGTATGAACAGTGCGGCTGTCACATGAACAATACATAAATAATGCTTGTGAAAGCGACGCGCATGATCTAGGGTGATTTACCATATGTCACTCATCCTTACACAGGGTAGTTGGGAGTTCAAGTCACATAGAAGGTTCATGTCCTATGCTTTAGATAATCCCTTTGTTGGAGTATCTAGGCATAATATGACTCCTGGGGTTTGCACTAGACGCTCTAGTTAGGCTAGCTAGGTAGTTAGGTTATGAGTTGCCAACTAGGTTTTTAGTTTACTAATCATGTCCACTATATGTATGGTGTTGTAGCGGTCCACTAGGTTATATGTCTAGGGTTGGGTAACTTGGCATATTAAGTATGTTGCTAACACTATAGTGGACTAGAGGGTGGTCTATATATTAGAGTAGCTAGGTAGCTAATCAACCTAGTGTGGGTAGCCTCTACTACTATGGCTTAGGGTTAAGGGTTAACATCCCATACGTGGGGTCATGATCATAGGTCTAAGTTACTATGTTAGGGGTTGGTGTGTTTCGCCGGCCTCCGACTAGCTATGGTCAACCGTTAGTTGACCGTAGGGTTTATAATATGGGTATGTGTATATACATATTATACCTTGGTGACATTGCTACTAATTCTAGTATAGGTCCATTATGGTTTAGGTTCATGATCTAGGGGCTATAGCTATGGCATATCATAGTTAGGGGTTGGTCTTGGGTTTAATTAGTAAGTGTATGAAACAATTATAGGGGCTTATCCATAGGTAATATAAAAGAATGCATTGTTATGCAAGGTCGTGACATTAGGATACGGTTCAACTTAGGGTCCTAATCACATGTGGCTTAAAGGGGTGTTAAGACACATGTGATGGTAGTGATTAGCAACTAATCATGAGTGCTATTGTTGCAAAGGTAGGGTTCTCTACATGACCAAAGCAACAAACATGGGTTTATTTAGAAAAAATTTTGTAGTTGAGAATTTTTGTGTTTGGTGAATTTTTCGGGTTGTTACAATGGCGGTGCCACGCGCACGGACGGGCCGGCAATATCAAGCCAATCGCCTCGAACTCCAAGTTAGACGAAGGAGATCTCAAGAGAACGAGGCCCACCAACGTTCTCGGAGTCTTTCATTCATCCAACACAATGCACTCTTGTTGAAACCGGTGGCGCCGAACCGAGTCTCCGACAATCATGCCGTGTTTGTCATCGCCGAGTCGTGACCCGTGACGTCGATATTGTGGTGCTCATTGATCGAAACTTTGTGGTTTCTTTATTGCTTGATAGTGTCCCACGTTGTATTTTATTCATTAGATGTTACATATTGTATTTATTAGATAATGGATGATTCATTTATTAGATAACAAATATTCATTGTCTTTTTCTTGTAGTGTGTTTTACCCCATTGGCATTGTCTAACCTATTTTCGTAGTGTATTTTACCACTTTTGGCACAAACCGGCTCTTTTGACTCCGAAACGGATTCGGATCACCACACAAGTGGGACATGGACACTCGAAGAGGTTGCCTTCAACCTATAACATAGCAAGAGACGCGGCATAACCAGCCAAACCAATCTAGAGATCAATATATCCGATGTAGAGCTCGTTCTCGAGACGGAAAATCTCCCGAACCACTTCCGGAAGGATTCATCAAGGAGAAGCATGTGGAGGATGTCCTAGAACCAGTAAGGCCGCCTAGGATACCAACAAATCTCATGGAGAGAATTGCCGAACGGCAGAGGGATGGAGAGAGGGGAATTAGGGTAAAGGAGTTGGTAGTTGTGTGTTGTTTCGATTGGTGGATGGGAACTCAATCGGTCATGAAATCCTCTCATATATATAGAGAGGGGGATGATCTTATCCCAATAAAAACCTTTCTAACCCTTACTTCCCAAGTTTCCTATGAGTTTGGAACAACCTGGATCGGAATCCAAAATTTAGATTCAGAACAGGCCTATCAGTACTACCAGTTTGGGTTGGTAGTACCGACATCTAGGTTCTCACAAGGTCTTCTCCATCTATTGGTAGTACCAACATGCTGGTCCTCGACAGGTCTTCGCCAACTATCAGTAGAGGTACAGTTTTGGGTCAGTAATACCAATGTAGATGCATTTTCATGGAAGCATAACTCTTTCATCCACACTCGAATTGAATGTTCCATATTTTTTTACCATCTCGATGAGAGGAACGAAATGGTGAAGTTTGTTTCATATTTTGAAAACTTCACAAAATTAACAATTTGTTGTCAACTCGCTCCAAATAGTTCCAAGAGTTTGTGGAGAAGTTGTGCCAAACATTGCCTTATTAGTTTCGTATAGTTTATAGTTATCAATTAACTTTATAAAAATAATTATACTATCTCGGAAACATACTCCATCTAAATGAAGAACACAGTTACAACATGTGTTACTACTCAGCTATAACTTTGTGTAATTTGTAGTTCTAAATTTGAGACACAATTCACTTATTCACTACTCCCTTTGTTCTAAAATAGGTAGTTCTTGCTTCCTGGTGAGTCATACAATTTTGAATTCAACCAAAATAAATATATGCAACAAAATATTAATATTTGTAGGATATAATTACTATCATTAAATAGATTGTTGAATCTATTTCATAATAAACTTATTTAGAACTATAAATGTTGATAATATTTCTTACGAACCTAGACAAATTAAAAATTCTTTTACACTTTTTTGGGATAGAGGGATTACTGCCAACTTATTCGCTAGTTGGACACACATTTGAGACGCCCTCCATCATCACAGTTCACACATTGTGGGATCCATGTTTCCATCGATCGCGTGTCACCATCACGCACACGATCATACCAGATCAAAGGAGACGACAACATTTAATGTGAGATAAATTTGACACATGATCCAGTTTGTAGTTATAAATTTGATACATATTTTTCTCTTATTCACTACTCAGTTACTTGTTCACTAGCTGGAGACACATTGGAGACGCCCTCCATCATCATCATAGTTCACACATCACATCCTTGTTTCCATTGATCGTGTGTCACACGACCGTAAAAGATCAAAGAACCAGACGACGACATCTAACATCTAATGAGACAAATTTTCTCTTATTCACTACTCGCCTTGCTTGTTCACTAGCTTGAGACACAGTGGAAATGTCATCACAGTTCATACATTCGATCCATGTTTTCATCAATCATGTGTCACCGTCACAAACACGACCATATCAAGAACGAGACGATAACATCAAATCTGTTCACGGCTTGGTGTAGATGGCGACGTTCTTCCAGCGCGACTCCATCTGGTACGATGATATGGGGTGTGGCTGCTTGTACACGCCGAACTTGAAGTAGTGATCCTTCCCACCTTGGCCAGGGGCTTCTAGCTTTTTCTCACCGTCAATGAACACAGTGACGTTCGCTGCGGCGACGTCATGGATGACGTTAAGCCGGAACCACCTGTCATAGACGCGGTCCACCTTGCTCAGCTGATAGTAGTAGGTGAGCTGGCCGTCATAGATGCGGAGCATCAGCGTTGTGGCGTGCGTCGCACCGAATATCTGCATCACCGACACACCCGACGTGCCGTTGGGCACGAACATGTCGCCCCTCAAACCGCCACACCCCGGAGTTGTATATCTTTTGCAGACGGAGTTAGTTTGGGAATAAGAAGACCTGGAATGGTCGAGAACAAGCACTACAGAAACTGAATTGCCTTGGCGGCCGAAAATTTCCTTGAGGCCAAAATCAAACCGCCAAGGAAATGACAGTTTCCTTGCTGCAACTCCACACTCAAGAAAACGTATTTTCCTTGGAGGTTTAATTAAACCGCCAAGGAATATGAGTGTTTCCATGGCGGTTTCTAGTAACCTCCAAGGGAAATGACTCATTTCCTTGAGTGGAATCGTCAACAATTAAGGAAACTATTATTTGCTTGGGTGTTATTCTTAACCGCCAAGAAAAATACTCATTTCTTTGGGGGTTATTGAATTTTCTTGGAGGTCGGCACCCAAGGAAATGCTTATAAGTATTTTGATGTCTCGACAAAAAATTAATAATATCTTAAAAGTGTCTAAAAATCCTAAAATTTAGCATGAGACCATAACATAGTTATATAATAGTGTCATAAATTTTC